>QPGU01000658.1:0-45921 GCA_004135705.1 Alloteropsis semialata | reverse complement strand
CTGCAAAAAAGAGAAAGAGATCATTCATGCGTCAAGAAAAGCCAATTTCGCCTCCAAGGGCGAATAATAAACAGAAGGGTTATGTTACGACTTTGTATCCTCAACAGAATCAGTATCAAGCCATGCCATGGATGTCTCCATATTACAATTCTCCATATCTGGTGTGGGATAACAATGGGATGCACATGCCATATTACCCTATACAATATCCTCCTTTTCTTCCAGGATGGGGTAATGACAGAGGACCAGTGCATTAGAGGCTGGTAGAAAACCGTTCAGTACCTCATCGATCAGGTTCGGATGTTCCACCCAAAACTGGTGGCACCGGAATTCCAAACCGATGGAACCAGTTTCCTCAGAAAAAACAGCCTTCTCCTCCCAAGCAGGTTTATCGACCCAAAACAATGTGGAGGAAGTTGTCCAGAAGATGGATGTCCACCAAGAAAGGACTACTGCTGCAGATGTAATTCAGATTGGTGACATCAAGGTGATTCCGGAGGGCGATAGCAAGAGGCCAGTTGTGATTGGTGATGAGCCTAAAGCATCAATTCAGGAAGATGTTGCTGCAGATCTTGGTGAGGGTAAGAAAATTGAAATTGATAAATCTAAATATTTCTTGCCAAGATGGTGTCCTCCAGGTTTGACATGCACGCAAAAGAGGAAGTTGCAGCGACTTCGCTTTCAAGAACAGAAGGAGAAGGAACTGGAGAAGCAGAGGGAGGAGAACTTCAACCAATACAGGCCCATGATTCCTCCAGGCAAAGGGTGAAAGTTGCAAATCAATAAAGCTCCAGTGCCAAAATTGGTGGAACCCATTTTGCCTACTTCGGTGCATGCTGCTGCGTCAAAACCGGTGGAACCGGTTTTGCATCCGGTGGCACCGGTTTATACTGATCCAGGGCCATCTCGTGTTGCTTCTGAGATTTCTGTCACTTCTATGTTTGATCAGAGGCTGTCATCGGATTCCCAGAATGTGGACGATGAACAACTTCTTGATTATGGTCATCACCTGAACATATGAATGTTGATGCTAATGTGGTACATCTTTCTACGGATTATTACATCATTTCGGAGGAGGAGATGGCTCATCTAGACTTTGGCCTAAATGAAGCTATATTTAAAAGGCCAAAGGATTCTGAAAATCATTTGAAGGCATTGTACATGAAGGCACATATCAATGGAAGGTCAGTTTCTAGGTTGCTTGTTGATACCGAGGTGATTGTCAACTTGATGCCTTATTCTGTGTTCAAGAAGCTTGGTAGTTTGGATGATGAGCTGATCAAGACCAACATGACTGTCAGTGGTGTGGGAGGAGGCGAGCCTATGAGTGCTAAGGGCGTTGCATCTATGGAGCCCACCATTGGGAGCAAGTCATTGGCTACTGCTTTCTTTGTCGCTGAGGCCCAAGGTAATTTTAGTTTAATATTGGGTCGTGATTGGATTCATGCAAATAGATGTGTACCTTCTAGTTTGCATCAATTTCTTATTCAATGGATTGACAACGACGTTGAGATTGTACATGGAGATACATCGGCTTGTGTTGCTGTGGCTGATGGTTCTACCATGTCTATACATGATCATGTCAAGTGCTTGACAGGATTAGATATTTCTGATTATTAGATGATCAGCTATACTAGAGATGGTTTCATGCCTGCTGTTTTAAAGCCGGTTGAGTATCGGCTAAACTATTTGTTATGAATTAATGAATAGTTCAGAATGGTTACAGCAGAGACTTGAACACTATCGAGCACAAAAGAACGATATATGTGAAGCCATTGAAGATTTTGATGACATGAGCAAATTGGGACAGGGTTTTACGTTGGTCGATCCTTTAGAAGAAGTTGATATTGGTGATAGTCCTATACCCAGGCCGACGTTTGTAAACAAAAATTTGAAAGCTGATTATAAAGTTGAATTAATCGAGCTATTAAAAGAATATGTTGATTATTTTGCATGGAATTATCAAGAAATGCCTGGTTTAAGCCGCGAGTTACTGGAGCATCGGCTACCCATTAAACCTGGTTTTAGGTCTTTTAAACAAACTGCTAGGCGTTTCAATCCTAATATGTATGACCAGATTAAGGAAGAAATTTATCGGTTATTGGATGCAAATTTTATTAGGCCTTGTCGTTATGCTGAATGGTTATCAAATATTGTGCCAGTTGAGAAAAAGGATTCTGGTAAGCTCAGAGTCTGCATTGATTTTAGAAATCTTAATAGAGCTACTCCTAAAGATGAATATCCTATGCCTATAACCGACATGCTTATTAATGATGCTTCTGGACATAAAGTTATTAGTTTTCTTGATGGTAATGCTGGTTACAATCAAATATTCATGGCTGAAGAGGATATATCCAAAACGGCCTTTGTATGTCCAGGTTTTGTTGGTTTATTTGAGTGGGTAGTTATGACCTTTGGTTTGAAAAATGCTGGTGCTACTTACCAAAGGGCTATGAATTTAATTTTTCATGATTTGTTTGGCTTGATCATAGAGATCTATATCGATGATATTGTTGTTAAATCAGCTGGTTTAAAACCTCATTTGGTTGATTTAAGACTTGCTTTTGAAAGAATGCGTCGATATGGATTAAAGATGAACCCAATTAAATGTGCATTTGGTGTGTTGGCTGGGAAGTTTCTAGGATTTATTATTCATGAAAATGGCATAGAGATAGATCCTAAGTGTTGACGCTTTTTCTGGCCAACACACCGAAAAATGCGCTAGCTCGCGTGGATCTGCAATGGATTGATCACTTGCAGCGCACCCACAGAAAACCAACAAAACCGGTTTGGGAAACCAACAAAACCGGTTTCCTAGGGTTTGGCCTGAATCGATCGTTCGAGAGGACAACTACCACGCTTACATGATGGAGGACGGCTAGGTTTACGAGCAAACCAGCAAAGGGATAACCAACGCACTTACGTAGCGAAGAACGACTAGTTTACGAGCAAACTAGCAAAGGCCGTCGAAGTTCTCGCCCGGGAGGGACCCCGTCAGGGCGTGGACGTCGGCGGACATGCCCTAGGTTGATCAGCAAGCCTTAGGATGCCGTCTATGGTCGTGGAGATCAGTAGACGAACAACATGTCGAGGTTGGAAGAGAATTAGGGTTTGGAAGATAAAAGTAGATGCATAGTTGTTTTGATTCAATTGGATTAACCCTCTATCGGCTGTGGCCCTTTATATTTATAGGGTGGGAGGTCTTGCCCTGCAAGGAAATCCTTTTACAAGTTGTAATCCACATGGATCTCCAAATCTACTAGGACTTTGCCTAAAACCGATTCCACTGGTTGTCGGATGTTTGGACCCGGCAGTCCACACAGGGTAGCCTACGTGGTTGATTTGTTGAGGGACAGATCGAGGATCAGAAGTCGATGGTAACACAAGACGCAAGGATTGAACAGGTTCGGGCCGTCGAGATGACGTAACACCCTACGTCCTGTGTTGGCGGCGATTGTATTGCTATGTATGAAGTTCCTGGAAGGATCTCCGTAGTTGGGTTCTGTCCTAGGGTTGTATGATCGTGGGTTGTAGCGTAGATATTGTTCGTGCTTTGGAGGGGGGTCCCAAGGCGCCTTATATAGTCTGGCTGCCTTGGGTTACAAGTCGGCTAGAGATCGTAACCTACCCGGAATACAAGGATTTGATCCCATAACGATTACAGATATCTTTCCCTATAATTCCGGCTAGTTTATCCTGATCCCCGAGCTTCTTGCGGGATACGCCGTCTTCTTCCTTGCCGCGCGCGCCATCGCGCCCATCCGGTTCGCCCGACTGGTGGGCCTTCCGACTGGTGGGCCACCCAGTCCGACAAACCGATCCAGTTGCACTTGGATTGGGCCGCCCCTTGCTGGTTGGGCCAATCCGCCTTCTGGGTACCCCTGGGGGTCTACCCCCGACAAGCCCCCGAGTAGCACGTGGTTGAGGGACAAGTCGGCGAGGTCGTGCTGTCCGATGAGCGTCGAGCCTGCTGCAGTTGGAAGCGAAACCGCGTGATACTGGAGAGAAAAGAGCCGTTTTCCAACGGATGCGCCGCAAGGTGCGTCCGTTGGCCGTAGCCCCCGAGCCTTGAAGCGATTCCGAAGGAATCGGTCCAAGGGTTAGTAGCCTTCTTCTGAGGTCGTCAGACAATCAACGGATGCGCCGCGAGGTGCGTCCGTTGGCCGTAGCCCCCGAGCCTTGAAGCGATTCCGTAGGAATCGGTCCAAGGGTTAGTCAAGCAGCATCTGGCTAGATCATCCGACGTTAATTTCGGCGCCCAGCCCCCGAGCGTGAGGGCCGAGCACGCCGAGTGGTCGTCCCGGCGCCAGCCCCCGAGCGTGAGGGCCGAGCACGCCGAGTGGTCGTCCCGGCGCCAGCCCCCGAGCGTGAGGGCCGAGCACGCCGAGTGGTCGTCCCGGCGCCAGCCCCCGAGCGTGAGGGCCGAGCACGCCGAGTGGTCGTCCCGGCGCCAGCCCCCGAGCGTGAGGGCCGAGCACGCCGAGTGGTCGTCCCGGCGCCAGCCCCCGAGCGTGAGGGCCGAGCACGCCGAGTGGTCGTCCCGGCGCCAGCCCCCGAGCGTGAGGGCTGAGCACGCCGAGTGGTCGTCCCGGCGCCAGCCCCCGAGCGTGAGGGCCGAGCACGCCGAGTGGTCGTCCCGGCGCCAGCCCCCGAGCGTGAGGGCCGAGTCGAGCCGTCCGAGGCACGCCGAGTAGTCGCCCCGGCGCCCAGCCCCCGAGCGCGAGGGCCGAGTCGAGCCGTCCGAGGCACGCCGAGTAGTCGCCCCGGCGCCCAGCCCCCGAGCGCGAGGGCCGAGTCGAGGGTCCGTCAAGTCTTCGTCTTCCTCGTCATGCGGTAGCGCCAGCCCAGTACTCAAAAGCACTCGGCTAGCGACCGTCGTGGAGTGTAGCGCCAGCCCGAGTGCTGCAAAGCACTCGGCTAGCGACCGTCGTGGATTGTAGTACCAGCCCGAGTACTGACTGATTCGAGTACTCAGCTGGCGGCGATGCCGGAGTGGTCCAGGCCCCGAGCTTAACAGGCAAGCTCGGGATCTAAACCTGTGCCCTGCAATGAAGATATAAAGGATAGGTAGTATATGGTGTAGCAAATACTAATTACGGAGAAAAACATTCGACGCTGTATGTAATAGAATTTCTACTTCCAACTCTTTAAGTCTATTAATTTGCTCGGGTAGTTATCCTGTTACGTTTATGCACCTGATCCTCGATAGCCGTAGTCCATAGCGCAGGGAGCTGGGCCGCATGCACGCGTAGGAGCGTAGGCGTACGGAAGAGTCGAGGTTTCACGGATTAAGGCGTGTGCTTCCCAAGTACTTTAGCGACTTGTACAAGAGTGGAAAAAGAAATAAACGATGGAGAAAAATGCAATATACGTCCGTTGGGTGTAGCCCGACTGCTCGTGTAGCGCTCGGGCTGTATAAGCAGTCGGGAACAAACCAAGGGTAGTCGGCGATGATCATGGAGACATGTATGTGGAGATACACGGTGACCGAAAAATATTATGAAAATATTAAAGTATGACTTAGCTTGGACTCCTGCCCGGGCGAGAGAATCATCCTCGCGTGTCGTTGTGGTTTGCGTGCTTCGCGAAACCGGCGTAGACAGAATCTCGTGACTCGGCGAGGGTCGACTGCTCGTGTCCCGCATGCATGCGAGGGCACACGACGTGTTCCTTGGCCTGGCGACGATGTGGATCAGCGGTTAATGCCTGGTGCACCACGACTCCTATGAGCTGCGGTGCCGCGGCCTTCCTGTGCGCGCGACATCGTTGATGCCCCCTCTGAGCACCCCGTGCATCGGTGCCTGCACCAACCTTGACCCGCCGGATCCATCCTCCGTTGCTTGACCATATGGGAGATCAATCAATAGAAAAATATCAGATTAGCACATGCAGAAGTAAACAGATACCCTCCGCAAACTTGATAGAGTAAATAAAGAAATAAACTGAATAAAACAAGGAAACAGATAGAAGAAGGCTTCCTGTTTTGCATGCGATGCTCAATGGTCCATGCATGCATCCAAGACGGGGCATGCACACATTGTATGTGCTGCATGTGGACATGCACATGCTCAATGCATCTAGGATCCACCGAGTAGGTGCTGGCCTTCGCAGTTCGGTGCCGCAGCTCTCGGTGCTGGCCTTCGTAGGTCGATCGACCGAATAGATCGGTTTTGCCTTGCAATTATGCAGAAAGCGGGCCTCCATGCACGGCGTCCTGGGCGGCGACTTTGGCGTAGTGGAGTACAGATCGGACAGCAGCAATTTCCGTGATTGACACGACGGATGTGTTGGTGACGACGGCGGCCGTCGTACCTCCGGTTGTAGATGGATTTCACCAGGATCGTTGGAGGGCGTGGGCGGATGTGCGGCTGTGCCCACGACGAAATCCTTCTTGCTCTCGAAGAAGATGACGGAGCAACGATCTGCCATCGAGCTTGCAGATTGATCTCGTCGATCAACCCCTACCTGGCGCGCCAACTGTCGGATGTTTGGACCCGGCAGTCCACACAGGGTAGCCTACGTGGTTGATTTGTTGAGGGAAAGATCGAGGATCAGAAGTCGATGGTAACACAAGACGCAAGGATTGAACAGGTTCGGGCCGTCGAGATGACGTAACACCCTACGTCCTGTGTTGGCGGCGATTGTATTGCTGTGTATGAAGTTCCTGGAAGGATCTCCGTAGTTGGGTTCTGTCCTAGGGTTGTATGATCGTGGGTTGTAGCGTAGATGTTCGTGCTTTGGAGGGGGGTCCCAAGGCGCCTTATATAGTCTGGCTGCCTTGGGTTACAAGTCGGCTAGAGATCGTAACCTACCCGGAATACAAGGATTTGATCCCATAACGATTACAGATATCTTTCCCTATAATTCCGGCTAGTTTATCCTGATCCCCGAGCTTCTTGCGGGATACGCCGTCTTCTTCCTTGCCGCGCGCGCCATCGCGCCCATCCGGTTCGCCCGACTGGTGGGCCTTCCGACTGGTGGGCCACCCAGTCCGACAAACCGATCCAGTTGCACTCGGATTGGGCCGCCCCTTGCTGGTTGGGCCAATCCGCCTTCTGGGTACCCCTGGGGGTCTACCCCCGACACTGGTTTGACAAACCGGCTCCACCTGTTTGTGTTGCCAGATCAAATATAGTAACCAAAACCGGTTTTACCTATTTCCAAAACTAGTTTTGTTGGTTTTGTCCAGGTGAAGATCTTCCCGAAGCCATAACTCTTTCGTCCGAACTCCAAATCGGACTTTCTATATATGCGTTTCGATCGTCTCGATGCAAGCTATGGAATGGTGCAATAAAAATGCTAATTTGACAATGTTACAAAATCCAGTCCTTCCAGTTTCTAAAATTGGTTTAACCTGTTTGCCCAGATTGCAAGAAAACCTCTGTCGTGCCAATTTGATCGTCAACATATGCCCCCCTGTTTCTTGGTATAGCTTGCGTACCAATAAACACTTACCAGCACCAAAATTGCATAGGAGCAATGTTGAGCACAAGTGCATCAAACGTGTCTCACTTTTAAGAATGATAGGATCTATCTGTCATGCCATTCAATTCTGCCAACATGAAGATTTCAGCTTATTGCTACTATCATGTATATTGTTTGTGAGAGATAAGCCTGAGTATATGCCACCTCGGCTGTAGATATTTGAAACAATACCAAAAATCACTCCCACAATTCAAAATGACCATAGATGCATTAAATGACCGAATTGATATCAACAAGTGGTCTTTGCAATTCCACCAATGAAGTGAACAGTTCAGAAACTTTTCATGGCATCTTGCTTATGTTAAAGACCTGATTACGATGTTGGCCAGATTACTCTTTTTGCAAATATCTTCCCCCCCAGCACTTAAAGTACCAAAAAGGTCATAATGATTTCACATGGGGGAAGCTATCACTTTAAGACGATGATCAAAGAGATTCATCGGCCATATATATTGCTAAGGACGATAATTCAATACCATCCATAAGAATATGCACAACCGAAATAAAAGTGTAGAGATAGATATAAATTCAGAAATTAAAACCATCTCTAAGAACTAGACATTTCGGCTTTTGAAAATTAGTTGCAACAATTATTTCAATTAATCAATATGCATAGCAATTTGGTGATAACTCCCCATGATATAAAGACCCATGTAGAACCCAAGGATCAACATAAGAGTGTGAGGGATAACCAAACATATCTAAAGATGAATTCCAAGACATAGGCATATGTGGCATTTGTAAAGCAAATGGATGATGTAATCACCAATAATTCTGATGATTTGGTGCAAACCTCAGTTTGGAAGATTGTCTCTCATACCTTTTCTTGTCCTTCAATTGTGTTGCACCTTTTACTTGAGCATCACCCTTCCCTTGAGTCCTAAGACTTCCTTTAGGACCCATGCCATGCCTTTCTTTCTCAACTCTTGAGCACTAAGCTTTTGTAGCTTCTTCTTCTGCTGATTTGATAAACCAAGTGGATGGCTTGGTTGTATTTCAGTTTTGGACACCAACGCTCCTTCCCTGATTTTTGGTGCTTTCAACTCATTTTGCTCAGATTTAGCATTTGGAATATCAATAACTGATTTTTCCTTTTCTCTCCCATGAATAGCCGAAGTTTTCAACACATTAATCGGCTTTTCAGTAATTGAATTCAGATCTAAACTTTTATCTTTGCATCCATCCTTTTTTACTTGATAAATCTGCTTGACAACCTTTTTCTTCTCTCAAACTCTAGACCGATTCTTTTGCTCAAAACGGTCATTCTCAAAATGTGGTTGTCTCTCATGTACTGGTTTTCCTAGAGGTGAATATTGTGCATGATATGGCCTCGAGTATGAAGGGACATGTGCCCATGAACCATGCCACGCCCATGATGAATAAGGATGCAAACCAGAAGAATGTGAACTGTATGGGATTGACATCGGTGGCCCAAAAGGATGATATGGCTCTGCTGCATAAAACCCCTCTCTTGGCCGATCCCAATCTCTAGATTTGTGTTTTGGAGACACTTTAGATGATTTGACATCATTTGACCGACTAGCATGTTTGGATTTATTTTCTTTCTGATATTTAGCCAGAAGTTCATTGAAGGTGAGCTTCGGCTTTCTGCTCTTGTGCTTAGTATGGTCTTTTGTTCCATGTGCTTCAGAACAATCAGGTCTTAGCATTTTAGGATTCTTCAGACAAAAACCGGTCTGACCAGTTTGGCAAACCGGTCTAACCTCTTTTGGAAAACCGGTTAAACCTCTTTGCCAAACCGGTTTAACCTCTTTTTCTAGCACAACAGGAGTAGCTGGCTCTCGCTTTGATTTGGAAGAATTTGCATGCCCCCCAATGCCTTCTGGAATTTTCATAGGCTCATCGTTCTTTGGAGTATGCAACTCATGAACGATGTCCTCGTTATCACTTGAGGGTGTTGAATCTTCCTCCTTAGAAGTTTCTTTTGGATCTTTGCTTGAATCGGTTGATGATAACCAATTTGATGATCCCTTCCCATCAAGACCAATTGTGTTGGGGATTTGGCCCACCGACAAACGCCTTCTACTTGTTTTGCTTCATCTCATGCATGAGTGCGACAATAAACCAAGGAAATCAAGCCAATTTAGCTTCATTTGCTCTACATATCTCTACTTCGGCTTCGGTGATCACATCTCGCTGAATACAAAAGCCAATCGGCTTCGGTGATCACATCTCGCTGAATACAAAAGCCAATCGGCTTCGGTGATCACATCTCGCTGTATACAAAAGCCAATCGGCTTCGGTGATCACATCTCGCTGAATACAAAAGCCAATCGGCTTCGGTCATCGTGTACCAGAATGCCGAAGTGGCGTTGTTAGAACCAAGTTAGAAGCCAATTCGGTGAAGTATTGATACTATTGAATGCCAAAAGCTATGAATGAGTTAATGGCAAGCTTCGGTTCGCTCTATACTGCAGGTCCTTGGAGGAGTCATCGGCTTTCTGGGCGCTGGGAAGCGGCTAGGTGTCAACTCGACTCAGAGGAAGCCAAATCCAGGAGCTACAAAGCCCTTGGAAGCAGGCGAAGCTGACATGGACCGAGTCAAAGAAGACCAAGTCCAGGCCAAGTCAAACACGGAATCACAAGTCTACGCATTCACATTGGGAGGAGTAAATGTACCAAAGTGTCCATAGGCTATTTGTATTGTATAGTCTAGAGGATGATGCCTGATCTCAGGGGTACAATGGGAATGTAAAGACCCTTGGTCTCCCTATAAAAGGGGACCCCTCCCCTTCATGTAAGGGTTGTTGATTCCAGGATACTGTAGATAAGCAATTTATTGTTGCTTGTCTCTGTTGTCCCGTTTCAACTGTTGTTTGGGACCATTGGCTTCGGCTACTATCCCAACAACTGGCGCCCACCGTTTGTGCAGTGCACGAACAAAACCCACGATAACCACCATGCCACCAAAAAAGCCAACCAAACCAACCACCACCGTGTCAAATGCAACCCTCAGCATCGAAGCTGCCCCCCGACCCACAATTCCACCAACAAACTCACCACCAATAACCGAAGCCATCCTCGATGATCAAGAGATCGATGAAGAAACCCTGACCACCCAGGAGAGAATGCAACGAATCGAAGAAAGGCTTCGTCTCCGACGCCTTGAGCAACAGAGAGAGCTGGATGCTGCACAGCTCGAACTAGAGCAACAAATGCAAGAGGAGGAAGAGGAGCAGCAGCATCAATTGCTGCAAGTCAAGAAGCAGCTCGAGGAGCTGAGGCAAGCGAAGCAAAGGAGGCTGAACAACACAAGCTCCAGATCTGAAAAGCTGCGTCAAGAGCTCGAGAAAGCCAAAAAGCAAGTCGCTGAGCTCCAAGCAGAGCTCAATGAGCCAAATATCACCATTAACCCACCAAACCACAATTCTTCATC
This sequence comes from Alloteropsis semialata, assembly GCA_004135705.1. NCBI lineage: Eukaryota > Viridiplantae > Streptophyta > Magnoliopsida > Poales > Poaceae > Alloteropsis > Alloteropsis semialata. Next base: position 35,039 of record QPGU01000658.1, on the reverse strand, counting down.
CCAAACCGGCTTCCAAACACTCCATACTCATCCCATCGATCATATGTGTCCACTTTCAGAAAGCCTCCAACTGGCAAGATGGCCACCTTCTTACAAACCCATCTCTCTACCAAGATATAACGGCCTCACCGACCCAAAACAATTCCTAATGAGCTATGAAGCTGCAATAGCTTCGGCAGGAGGAGATGATGTTGTGCTAGCAAAATCCTTCATCATTGTCTGCGATGGCACAGCAATGAATTGGTACACGAAGCTGCCTGGCCTATCAATCAACAGCTGGTATGATCTGAAGAGGGAGCTTATCAAAAATTTTAGCATCATGGGAGACCAATCACTCTCATATGCCGAACTCACACTACACCAGCAGCCGAAGGAGCCACTAGAGGACTACTTCCGCAGATTTGTCACTCTACGTGCTCAAGCCCCACATATCCCCGACGAAGCAGCAAAATTCGCAGCAATACAAGGGCTTCGCCCAGGATTGTTTGCACAGCATATCGCAAGAGAGACACCAGCTACTCTGGCAGACCTGTATGAAGAGTTCAAAAAATACTGTCGCTCTGACAATGACAACCGAATGAGATTGGCAAGAGAAGCCATCATGAGAAACCAATATGAGTCACAAGCCAAAACCCATCACCACAGCCACAACTACCAAAACTACTCCCACCAAACAATCATGAAGGTGGACAATCCGCCTCCTTCCTACGAAACCAAACCACCGTACCCAGAAAGCCAATACCATAACCAGAGAAATGAGCCCACTCAGAGGGGTGGAAAAGCCGGCAGAGGCCGAGGAAGAGGGAGAGGTCCAACGGGACCTGAGCTGTTTTGCCAATACCACGGCAAAAATCATACCCATGGCACAGAACAGTGCAGAGATATCAAGAAAACAATAGAAAAGCTAAGAGCAGAGAAGATTCAAGCAACCCAAACGAAGCCAATATCGGCTTCGCAATCAAATACCCAAAACCCTTCCCAAGCTATCCAACCATACTGCCCAGTATATCCTTCGCTAAACTCAAACACTGTGCATCCATCAACAGCGATGGCAACCCAATATTTGCCTTCGCCACAAACCTTTCAGCACTATTACCCACAAGCCATATATCCTCACTTATACCCTCAAACCTCCCAGCAAGCAGCTTCGCAAAACATAATGTAACACCCAAATTCCATCATGTAATAAATTATAGCAACCTTGTATTTGTTTAGGTTTATCTAGGTTAAATGAATTTATTTTCCTTTATTTAATTTGTGGCCCTAAATACTTAAACATCAAATAATTAATTTAGTTCCAATAAGTGTTTGTTGCATTTCATGCCGTGCATTGGTTTTTGTTTGCTTGAGTGATCTCAAATCCTAACCCAATTTCAAATCCTCTTCAAATTCCAAATTCAAACAAAGTTTGAATCTCTTTCTTTTCCCTCTCTCTCTCCCTCAGCCTTTGGCCCGGCCCAATCTACCTTCCACTTCCTTTCTCAGCTTCAGGCCCAACTCGCGGCCCAGCTAGCCGGCCCACCCGGCCTCTCTCTCACGCCCGCACGCCCTCTCTCTCTCTCGCTGACTCGTGGCCCCCACCTGTCGGCACCTCCCCCTTCCTCGCGACGCCGCGCCGCCGACCGACGCGATCGCCGCCGCGCAATCTCCGCGCGCCCGTGATCCCCGTGCCGCGCCCCAATCACCTCCCTCCCTTCTTCTTTCGGCTCGCCGCACCTAGACGCCTTGGCCCTTCCCCTCCATCCTCCCCTTCCTGCAACGGCCGCATCGCCCGAGGCCATCACGGCCGTGATCGCCGCCCGTGGATCCTTGCCAAACCGAGCCCCTCCGCTCACCCCGGCCCCTATAAAGCCCGCCATTCGCTCACCCTCTCGCACACGCTCTCACTCACGCAACACACGCACCGAAACCACCACTACCACCGTGCAATCGCTCGTCGGAGTACGACACCGCCGCCGGCAAGGTTGTCTCCGCCGTCGCCTCTGTTCATGCCGTCCGTGCCTCTCTGATCCGCTCTACCCCTTTGGCACGTACGCAGGTTCACCCGGAGCGCATCCCCGACATCCAGGAGCCGCAGTCGACGCCGGAGCACCCGTTTCACCATCCGTCCGAGCTCGTCGCCGCCACTCCTCGTCGCCGACCCTCTTTCGTCCTCCAATCGGCCCCATCAACCCCCTAGGTGAACTCCCTATGCCTCCCTATTGATTCTCGTGCCATTTGTTTACCTCCTCTTGCACCATAGCGCTCAACCAAGCCGTCTCCGGCGAGCCCTCGCCGCGAACACGGCGGCGCCGCCGTTCCCTACGGTCGCCGGCGCTCCCTTTTGTTTTACACCGTCCATCACTTGATCTAGGGCCCAGATCAGAAGTCGTCCGGTCCAGATACCGGTCAACACCCGCCGCGCCCTGGACTTTTTGTTAAAGAGTCCCTGAAGTTCCTGTTATTCAACCCGCAGTCCACTCACAGTTCAAAGTATTTATACTTATACCCTCGGTTTATTCATTTAGGCCCCTGATCTTTTAAATATTTCAACCCGCCGTCCTGTTCTTGGTATTTATCTCTTGCTAGCCCCTGATGTATATGTTTAATTATGTTTTAGTCCTCGGTTTTTAATAAAACAGTACGCAGACTTTAGTTTTATTGCATATAGGCCCCTGCAACCTTGTATCTAGTGTAGTTTCGTCGTTTTAAATCCGTTTTGGGCGATTCTTGCGGCCACGCGATCGTCTTTGCATGCTCTTTAGTTTAAGGTGCTTGTTCTGTACTTTTAGTACTGTTTGGTGTACTGTTTTTATTTATTTTGTTGTATGTCTTGTGTGATCGTGTAGAGAACATGCCGTTCGAGGAAGATCAAGAGCAGCAGCTGTTTGAAGAGGACCAACAGCAGTTTGTTGAGGAAGGCAAGTGGCCTCCCTCTACATGAACATTCTTTTTGGTCCCATTTACATTCATGAAATTCACCTTTACTTTACTGTCATGCATTAATTTTGATGGGATACCTATTAGGACATGACTAGATCTTTTTACCTTGAACCTTGAATCACCTGGTTACTTTATGGGTAGAAATGCTTAGCTTGCTTAAACTTGGGATGGTTCTGTTACCTTTATACAATGTTAATCATGATTTAATTATGTTGTTATATTCTTGCTTAATTACAAGATCACCATGATTAATTGGAACATGGAGAACCACCCAAGAAAACAGTGCAACCACAGTATCACATGGCTCTGACTTAGCTAATTAATTAGACTTGGGGTTAGCTAGTGGCCTTACCGAAAGGGCAAGGAGGGGGACGGTGAGGGGTCATAGTCCGGTCCTCTTGTAGGAGTATACTTTGCTAAGGTACGTCCTCTCTAGGGAGGGCTGTGGACCTCACCGCGGCTGAAACTCTAGCGGGCTGCTAGTTAACTTTAGGTCTTTGTAAAGGCTTCGTAGTGAACCCTCGCCACTCACCAAAGGAAGTGTTTAAGGGCCTTGCAAACCCGGGCGACAAAGGGAACACGAGCTGTGGGGAAAGTGTACAACCTCTGCAGAGTGTAAAACTGATATATCAGCCGTGCCCACGGTTAAGGGCGGCTTGGACCCTCACATGATAATTGAACTTGAACTTGATCTTAACTTGTGGTTCCTGGTTTTTGGTGGAATAATTTTGGGTTGGTATAAACTTACATCTAGTAAATAGGTGCTTGCTAATAAAACTTGACCAACTAAAAGTGCTAACCGCATGAGCCTGAACCCCCTTTGATGGCCTTGCATATTCCCCCACTTGTTGAGTACCAACCATAAGTGTACTCACCCTTGCTAAACAACTGCTATTCAGAAAATAACAATGAAGTGGAGTACTTCAGTGACTTCGAGGAGTTCTGAGGCTTTGCGTCTCCCAGTCAATCCTGTGGAAGAAGTCTGAAGCTTTACGTGTTAAGTTATCGGTGAAACGATTAAGACCTTTGTGTCTACTATCGCTGAGTGTAATAAAGTTATATACTCTCTTTTGTACGTTTTGAACACTGTCTTATGATATTTTCACTGATGACATCAACATATGTGTGATGAACGGATCCTGGCACACATATGCGATGCATTCGATTTTGTCCTTAAAATCGGGTGTGACACATAAAGGTTGAGGAGCTGCCACCACCACCATCACTCTCACAGCAAAAAGCCAATCAGAAAGAAGCTCCAAGTCCACTCCCAAGCTATGGACACATCATGCCCATTTCTGGAGGATCATCGCTTGCTTTTGAGAACAAAAAGCAAAGGAAAAGCTATTTTCGCCAAGTCAATAACATCTCTGTTGATGGCCCGTACAAGAAGTCAGAATGGTCTCATATGCCCATTACTTTCACTGAGGAAGATCTCAAGCTCCATAACTACCCACACAACGACGCTATGTCGATCAAAGCCAATATTGCTGGCTGGACGATTGGAAAGGTGCTCGTGGACACAGGAAGCTCTGCTGACATCATCCTAGCAAAAACACTAAGAAACATGACCAATATCAACCCAGATAACCTGGAGCCATCAGACACTCCGTTGGTCGGCTTCGGAGGGAAGCGAACCCAAACACTCGGGAAAATTTCACTGCAAGTATCCTTCGGTGACACATCCAATGCAAGAACAGAATACATCACATTTGATGTAGTGGACATGGTCTTTGATTATAATGTCATCTTCAGAAGAGGAGTCATAAATGCTTTTGATATCATCATAAGGCAGTCATTCCTATGTATGAAAATGCCAGCTCTCAAAGGAGCCATAACCGTATATGGCGACCAGAGGGAAGCCAGAAACATCGAAAAAGCCAGAGCACCTGGTCAGCGAAATGTGCATTTGCTTGAAGAAAAAGATCCATATTACCCAGAAGAAAAGCCAAATATCGAGAAAGATAGCAGGAAGATGCAGAAAGCCGCAGAGACGAAGCAGGTGCAGCTGCAGCCCGATGTCTTTGACAGAGAAGTGATCATTGGCTCAGATCTAGAGCCGGACGAAGAAGACAGGCTCATCGAATTCCTCAGAAATAACAAAGATGTGTTTGCTTGGTCAAGCAAAGATTTACCAGGTGTTGACAGAAGCATAGTTGAGCATAAGCTGGCAATCAGTCCTGATATGAAGCCAAAAAAGCAAAAGTTGAGAAAGATGTCAGAAGAGAAAGCTGATGCAGTAAAAGCCGAAGTGCAAAGGCTGCTGGACGCCAATGTCATACGCGAAGTCAAATATCCAACATGGCTAGCAAACACTGTACCAGTTCAGAAGAAGAATGGAAAATGGCGAATGTGTATTGATTTCACAGACCTCAATAAAGCATGCCCAAAAGATGATTTCCCACTACCAAGAATTGACAAGATTGTTGATCAAACAGCAGCAAGTGAAATGATGTCCCTCTTAGATTGCTTTTCTGGCTATCACCAAATCTGGATGAAAAAGGAGGATGAGGAGAAAACCAGCTTTATCACACCAGTTGGCACGTTTTGCTTCGTCAGGATGCCTGAAGGGCTTCGGAATGCAGGAAGCAGTTTCTGCCGAATGTCAAGCACAGTGTTCAAGGACGAATTGTTCAAAACTATATTGGCATATGTTGATGACATCTTGGTCAAAAGTGCCAAAAGACAAGATCACGTATCAGATTTAGCAACCGCCTTCGCTCGCATGAGACAGGCCGGTCTCAAGCTAAATCCAGAAAAGTGTGTATTTGGATGACAAAAGGCAAAATACTTGGTTGTCTGGTTTCAGCTCATGAGATAGAAGCCAATCCAGACAAGATAAATGCAATCCTTGACATGGAAGAGCCAAAGTGCATGAGAGACGTGCAGAAGCTGTCAGGCAGAATAGCCGCACTCAACAGATTCATTGCAAAAGCAGCAGAGCGAAGCTTACCATTCTTTGCAACACTCAGAAATGCAGCTAAGTTCCAATGAGGCCAGAGCAGTCAAAAGCATTCCACGAGCTAAGGCAATACTTGATGCAACTCACGAAGCTAACAGTACCAAACCCAAAAACACCACTCCTACTGTACATTGCAGCATCACAATCAGCAGTTAGTGCAGCGCTCATCACAGAAAAGCTGGTAGATGGCAGAAGCATTCAACAGCCAGTCTACTATGTATCCGAAGCTTTGAATGCGTCGAAGCTGTTTTATACAGAGATTGAGAAGATGATCTATGCAGTGATAATGGCTTCCAGAAAGCTGAGACACTATTTTGAGGGCCATCACATCAAAGTCCTCACGGATCAGCCACTCAAGGAGCTTCGGTGAGAATTCGCAAGTGGGCAGCGGAGCTTTCAAAGTACGTCGTGGATTTTGAAAGGAGAACATCAATTAAATCACAAGTCCTAGCTGACTTTATCGCAGAGTGGACATCGCCTTCGCCACAAAATGCTGTTAGAGAGGAAAATTGGTTGATACATTGTGATGGTGCTTGGGGGGACAAAGGAGCCGGCATCGCGGCAATTGTACAATCGCCTTCGGGCGTGAAAATGAGATATGCAGCAAATTTAGAGTTTTGCAAATGCAGTGACAGAAGCACAAACAATGTTGCTGAATACGAAGCTGTGTTACTTGGGCTCAGAAAAGCCAGGGCTTTAGGAGCTCAGAGATTTACTGTCAAAACAGATTCTAAGGTGGTGGCAGATCACATCGAAAAAGAGAGCATAGCGAAGCAACCAGAACTCATCAAATATTTGACCACTGTATGCTCAATGGAGAAAAAATTCAAAGGTTTCACTGTGGAGTACATTCCAAGAGCAAAAAATGACGAGGCAGATGCTCTAGCTAAGGCAGCTGCAAAGGGGGACAAGCTTCCACCTGATGTGTTCTTTCAAACATTAACATCACCATCAATAAAGGATTCAGATGACCCACCGAAGCTGATCAATGCAATAAGCTCCGAGGATTGGCGATCCCCAATAATAGCTTTCCTTCGGGGATACTATGAGCCAATTGACGAAGATGACCTAAAAGCTATGCAACAAAGAGCAAGATGCTATCAGATGATAGATGATGTCCTGTACAAGAAAGGAGTTGTAGCTCCTTGGCTTCGTTGCATCTCTCACAACGAAGGAAAAGAACTGATCCAAGAGATACACAGCGGCTTATGCGGGGCACACTTTGGGGCAAGAGCTTTAGTGGGCAAGGCAATGAGGCAAGGATTCTACTGGCCTGCAATCATCATGGATGCAACAAACACGGTCAAGACGTGTGATCAGTGTCAAAAGTGTGCAGTGAACAGAAAATCTCCTTCGGAGCAATCACTGCTGATAACTCCAACATGGCCTTTGCAAAGATGGGGCATTGATCTAGTTGGCCCGCTTCCAACGGCTCAAGGAAATCTCAAATACGTCATAGTAGCAGTCGAGTATTTCACGAAGTGGATCGAAGCCAGACCATTGGCCAACATCACAGCAAAAACAGTTATCAAATTCTTCTGGCAGCAAATTGTGTGCCGATTCGGAGTACCAAGGGAAATAACAGTGGACAATGGGAAGCAGTTTGACTGTGACGAATTCAGACAATACTGCATGTCAATTGGAACAAAAGCTAAATTCGCTTCGGTATATCATCCGCAAACAAATGGAGCAGTTGAAAGAGCCAATGGCTTAATCTTTACAGCCATCCGAAAGTGCCTCGCAAATTGTAAGGAAAAAGGCAAGTGGGTAGAAGAGATGCCGAAGGTGATCTGGGCTCATAACACCACCACATCAAGGGCAACACAGTTTACTCCATTCAAACTGCTTTATGGTGAAGAAGCAGTATGCCTAGAGGAAATACTGCACAAAGGGCTTCGCACCCAACAAGAAGCTCCCAAAGAGAGCGAAGCCGTTGACAAGGATCTTGTTGAGATATACAGGCTCCAGGCAGCAAAAAAACATTTCCAAGTATCAAGCTGAGACAAGAAAGTGGCGAGACAAAAAGGTAATCAGAAAAGATATCAAGGCAGGGGACTGGGTCCTAAGGAAAAATCCAAGCATGCCCGCTGGAAAGCTGCAACAGAAATGGGAAGGCCCATTTCTGGTCATCAGAAGCAATAGGCCTGGCTCATTTCGCTTAGGCGACGACGAAGGCAACGAGCTGCCGCACTCATGGAATGCAGACAGCTTACGCAAATATTACTTATGAAAAAGATGTAAAATGGCTTCGTAATCTATAAACGAAGTCATTGAGTAGAATAGCATTTTTACTTTCTTTCAAAAAAGCCCGTACTCTTTTCTTCACAAGGGGACCCTGACCAAGGGGTGAGGTTTTTAACGAGGCCGAAGGAAATAGTAGAGCACAAAAAGCAAAACTTACTTGTGTCGAGAGAAGAAAGCCAAAGCTTGAACTCAAAAGCTTCCAAAACCCAGAGAAAACGTCAAGCTCAAGACAAGCAAAACGAAGCAAGCAAAATCGACCCCCCCTTCGGTCCTATTTATAGGCCAGTAAAATCTGACCGTTAAAATCTCGAAAAATGAACCGCCGTTTCAAATTCGGTCAAACCGAAGCAAAAGTTACAACAACGGTTAAAACGATTCAACCAGTTTCTAATAAACGAAGCCAAATGATACGACATGTCAGCAAACGAAGCAAAAATAAAACAATCACGACAAAACACTAAAGGGCTTTCTCCAACAACGGAGGAGGCGTTTCTCCGGCTGGCAAGCAATCCTAGTTTCGTGGAGCTCGGCCTGTTGAAGAAAGCCCTCGTCCTCGAGGGGCTACTGTTGGGGATTTGGCCCGCTGACAAACGCCTTCTACTTGTTTTGCTTCATCTCATGCATGAGGGCGACAATAAACCAAGGAAATCAAGCCAATTTAGCTTCATTTGCTCTACATATCTCTACTTCGGCTTCGGTGATCACATCTCGCTGAATACAAAAGCCAATCGGCTTCGGTGATCACATCTCGCTGAATACAAAAGCCAATCGGCTTCAGTGATCACATTTCGCTGTATACAAAAGCCAATCGGCTTCGGTGATCACATCTCGCTGAATACAAAAGCCAATCGGCTTCGGTCATCATGTACCTGAATGCTGAAGTGGCGTTGTTAGAACCAAATTAGAAGCCAATTCGGTGAAGTATTGATACTATTGAATGCCAAAAGCTATGAATGAGTTAATGGCAAGCTTCTGTTCACTCTATACTGCAGGTCCTTGGAGGAGTCATCGGCTTTCTGGGCGCTGGGAAGCGGCTAGGTGTCAACTCGACTCAGAGGAAGCCAAATCCAGGAGCTACAAAGCCCTTGGAAGCAGGCGAAGCTGACATGGACCGAGTCAAAGAAGACCAAGTCCAGGCCAAGTCAAACACGGAATCACAAGTCTACGCATTCACATTAGGAGGAGTAAATGTACCAAAGTATCCATAGGCTATTTGTATTGTATAGTCTAGAGGATGATGCCTGATCTCAGGGGTACAATGGGAATGTAAAGACCCTTGGTCTCCCTATAAAAGGGGACCCCTCCCCTTCATGTAAGGTTGTTGATTCCAGGATACTGTAGATAAGTAATTTATTGTTGCTTGTCTCTGTTGTCCCGTTTCAACTGTTGTTTGGGACCATTGGCTTCGGCTACTATCCCAACAAATTGGAGCCAACTGGTCATCCTCTGAAATTTCACCAAACTTCAATCGTCCTGCATTAATGGCCGATTGGATGATTTGGCGAAAAATATTGCAATGGCTAGTGCTATGACCAAATGCATTGTGCCACTTACAATAAGTTTGCTCTTTTAATTCCGAAAGTGATGGCATGACTTTGTGATCATATAACTTAATAAAATTATGCTGAAGCAAGATATCAAATAAATCATCGCACAAAGTCAAATCAAAAGTGTACTTTGTCTTCTTTAGTTGATTCTTTTGTGGAGAAGGTTTCAGGGCTAATCAAACAAATTGTTCTGATTTCACATCGATACATTCGGCTATACCTTTAGTTGTGCTTCTCTTACCCGATGTTTTGGAATTGATTACTAAATTATCATCGGGCTCTACAATGTTTATCAACTTTGGTTTCTTGCTTTTAAATCCAGAATGACCACAAGTAAACCATGAAGACAAAAACTTTTGTAATGATGAAGTAGAAAATCTAAATGCCAAGACATTACTATTATCAAACTTTTGTAGTGACATTACTATGTATTTGCTGACACTATCTGAATTCATTTTGTTGCTAACAAATAAGTTACCTTCCTCAATCGATCTCTTAGGATTAAACATAGTAATATCACTAGTAGATGAATTGATTGAGAGCATGTGATCTGATTGGGAATAAGGTAAATTACTTGTAAAGCATACCTTATGAAATATGTTGGAGAGGCGTGGAACTTTGATATGAATGATGTCTGTTGGGGATTTGGCTCGCCGACAAACGCCTTCTACTTGTTTTGCTTTCTCTCATACGTAATGGCAACAATGGTTAAAGAAGTTGAAGCCAATCAGCTTCGTCTATTCTATCGATCTCTAATTTGGCTTCGGTCATCACGTCTTGCAGTTCACCAAAGCCGATCGGCTTCGGTCATCACGTCGTGGCAAATATACCAAAGCGACGTTATCCAAACTAAGTTAGAAGCCAATTTGATGAAGCATTGATACTATTGAATACCAAAAGCTATGAATAAATCACTGGCGAGCTTCGGTTCACTCCATTTTGCAGGTTCCTGGAGGAGCCATTAGCTTTTGGACGCTGAGAGACGGCTCTGGATCGTCTTGGTCAGAAAAAGCCGAATCCGGGAGCTGTTTAGCTCTATCCAGCAGGCGAAGCCGACGTGGACCAAGTCCAACAAGACCAAGTCCAAGCCAAGTCAAACACGGAATCACAAGTCTACGCATTCACATTGGGAGGAGTAAATGTACCAAAGTGTCCTAGGCTATTTGTATTGTATAGTCTAGAGGATGATGCCTGATCTCCAGGGGTACAATAGGGATGTAAAGACCTTTGGGCTCCCTATAAAAGGAGGTCCCTCTCCCACATGTAAAGGTTGTTGATTCCTGAGAACACTGTTGATAAGTAATATTTTATTGCTTGTCCCTGTTTCTCTGTTTCATCCGTTGCTTGGGTTCATTGGCTTCGGCTACTATCCCAACAACTGGCGCCCACCGTTTGTGCTGTGCACGAACAAAACCCACGATAACCACCATGCCACCAAAAAAAGCCAAGTCAACCACCACTGCGGCGAATGCAACTCCCAGCAACGAAGCCGCTCCCCAACCCCCAATTCCACCAACAAGCCTACTACAAATAACCGAAACTGTTATCGATGATCAACAGGTCGATAACGAAACCCTTACCACTGAAGAGAGAATGCACCGACTTGAAGAAAGGCTTCGTCTTCGACGCCTTGAGCAGCAGAGAGAGCTGGAGGCTGCACAGCTCGAACTGGAGCAACAAATGCAAGAGGAAGAAGAGGAGCAGCAGCTTCAATTGCTGCAAGTCAAGAAGCACCTGGAGGAGCAGAGGCAAGCAAAACAGAGGAGGCTAAACAATACAAGCTCAAGAGCTAAAAAGCCATGTCAAGAGCTTGAGAAAGCCAAAAAACAAGTTGCTGAGCTACAAGCAGAGCTCAATGAGCCAAACATCACCATCAACCCACCAAACAACAACTTTTCATCCCAAATTGGCTTCCAAACACCCCACACTCGCCCCATCGACCATACTTGCCCACTCTCAGAAAGCCTCCAATTGGCAAGATGGCCACCATCTTATAAACCTATTTCTCTACCAAGATACAATGGCCTCACTGACCCGAAGCAGTTCCTCATGAGTTACGAAGCTGCAATAGCTTCTGCTGGGGGAGATGATGTTGTTCTAGCAAAATCTTTCATCATTGTCTGCGATGGCACTGCAATGAACTGGTACACGAAGCTGCCAGGTCTATCAATCAATAGCTGGTATGATCTGAAGAGGGAGCTCATCAAAAATTTTAGCATTATGGGAGATCAATCACTCTCATATGCTGAACTCACACTACACCAGCAGCCGAAGGAGCCCCTAGAGGACTACTTCCGCAGATTTGTTACCCTACGCGCTCAAGCTCCGCACATCCCTGACGAAGCAGCGAAATTCGCAGCAATACAAGGGCTTCGCCCTGGACTATTTGCACAGCATATCACAAGAGAGACACCAGCTACTTTGGCAGACCTATATGATGAGTTCAAGAAGTATTGTCGGTCTGACAATGACAACCGAATGAGATTGGCTAGAGAAGCCATCATGAGAAACCAATATGAGTCACAACCCAAAAGCCATCACCACAGCCACAACTATCAAAACTACTCCCACCAAACAATCATGAAGGTAGACAACCCACCTTCTTCCCAAGCTACCCAACCACCTTACCCAGAAAGCCAACACCACAACCAGAGAAATGAGCCCACTCAAAGAGGCGGAAAAGCCGGCAGAGGTCGAGGAAGAGGAAGAGGTCCATTGGGACCGGAACTGTTTTGCCAATACCACGGCAAAAATCACACCCATGGCACAGAGCAGTGCCGAGACATCAAGAAAACAATAGAAAAGCTAAGAGCAGAGAAGATTCAAGCAACCCAAACGAAGCAAATATCGGCTTCGCAGCAAAACACCCAAAGCCTTTCCCAAGCTATCCAACCATACTGCCCAGTATACCCCTCGCTAAACTCAAACACTGTGCACCCATCAACAGCAATGGCAACTCAATATGTGCCTTCGCCACAAACCTTTCAGCACTATTACCCACAAGCCACATATCCTCACTTGTACCCACAAACCTCCCACCAAATGGCTTCGCAAAACATAAAGGTTGAGGAGCTACCACCACCACCACCACTTCCACAACAAAAAGCCAATCAACAAGAAGCTCCAAGCCCACTCCCAAGCTATGGACACATCATGCCCATCTCTGGAGGATCATCGCTTGCTTTTGAGAACAAAAAGCAAAGGAAAAGCTATTTCCGTCAAGTCAACAATATCTCTGTTGATGGTCCATACAAAAAGTCAGAATGGTCTCATATGCCTATCACCTTTACTGAGGAAGATCTCAAACTCCACAATTTCCCACACAATGATGTGATGTCAATCGAAGCCAATATTGCTGGCTGGACGATCGGAAAGGTGCTAGTAGACACAGGAAGCTCTGCTGACATCATCCTAGCAAAAACACTGAGAAACATGACCAATATCAACCCAGACAACCTGGAGCCATCAGACACTCCATTGGTCGGCTTCGGGGGGAAGCGAACCCAAACACTTGGAAAAATTTCATTGCAAGTATCCTTCGGTGACACATCCAATGCAAGAACAGAGTACATCACCTTTGATGTAGTAGACATGATCTTTGATTACAATGTCATCTTCGGAAGAGGAGTCATAAACGCCTTTGATATCATCATAAGGCAATCATTCTTATGTATGAAAATGCCAGCTCTCAAAGGAGTTATAACTGTATATGGCGACCAGAGGGAAGCCAGAAACATTGAGAAAGCCAGAGCACCAGGTCAGCGAAATGTGCATCTGCTTGAAGAAAAAGATCCATATTATCCAGAAGAAAAGCCAACTATTGAGAAAGATAGCAGAAAGATGCAGAAAGCTACAGAGACGAAGCAGGTGCAGCTGCAGCCTGATGTCTTTGATAGAGAAGTGATCATTGGCTCTGACTTAGAGCCAGATGAAGAAGACAGGCTTATTGAATTCTTGAGGAATAATAAGGACGTGTTCGCTTGGTCAAGCAAAGATCTACCAGGTGTTGACAGAAGCATAATTGAGCATAAGTTGGCAATCAGTCCTGATATAAAGCCAAAAAAGCAAAAGCTGAGAAAGATGTCAGAAGAGAAAGCTGATGCAGTAAAAGCCGAAGTGCAAAGGCTGCTGGACGCCAATGTCATACGCGAAGTCAAATATCCAACATGGCTAGCAAACACTGTATCAGTTCAGAAGAAGAATGGGAAATGGAGAATGTGCATTGATTTCACCGACCTCAACAAGGCTTGTCCAAAAGATGATTTCCCACTACCAAGAATCGATAAGATCGTTGATCAAGCAGCAGCAAGTGAAATGATGTCCCTCTTAGATTGCTTTTCTGGCTATCACCAAATCTGGATGAAAAAAGAGGATGAGGAAAAGACCAGCTTTATCACACCAATTGGCACTTTTTGCTTCGTCAGGATGCCCGAAGGGCTTCGGAATGCAGGAGGCAGCCTCTTTCGAATGTCAAGCACAGTGTTCAAGGATGAACTGTTCAAAACTATATTGGCATATGTTGATGACATCTTGGTCAAAAGCACCCAAAGGCAAGATCACATATCAGATCTGGCAACCGCCTTCGCTTGCATGAGACAAGCTGGTCTCAAGTTAAATCCAGAAAAGTGTGTATTTGGAGTGACAAAAGGCAAAATACTTGGCTGTCTGATATCAGCTCATGAGATAGAAGCCAATCCAGACAAGATAAATGCAATCCTTGACATGGAAGAGCCAAAGTGCATGAGAGATGTACAGAAACTGTCGGGCAGAATTGCTGCACTCAATAGATTCATCGCAAAAGCAGCTGAGCGAAGCTTACCATTCTTTGCAACACTCAGAAATGCAGCTAAGTTTCAATGGGGACCACAGCAATCGGAAGCATTTCATGAGCTAAGGCAATACTTGATGCAGCTAACGAAGCTGACAGTACCAGACCCAAAGGCACCATTGCTACTGTACATTGCAGCATCACAATCAGCAGTAAGTGTAGCGCTCATCACAGAAAAGCTGATAGATGGCAGAAACATTCAGCAGCCAGTATACTATGTGTCGGAGGCATTGGCCGCGTCGAAGCTATTTTATACAGAGATTGAGAAGATGATCTATGCAGTGATAATGGCTTCCAGAAAGCTCAGACACTATTTTGAGGGCCACAACATCAAAGTCCTCACGGATCAACCTCTCAAGGAGCTTTTGAACAACAAAGAAGCTTCGGTGAGAATTCGCAAGTGGGCTGCAGAGCTTTCAGAGTATGTCGTGGACTTCAAAAGAAGAACAGCAATCAAATCACAAGTCTTGGCAGATTTCATAGTGGAGTGGACATCACCAAAACCACAAAACACTACCAGAGAGGAAAACTGGCTGATACACTGTGACGGTGCCTGGGGGGACAAGGGAGCTGGCATCGCGGCAATTGTGCAATCGCCTTCGGGTGTAAAAATGAGATATGCAGCAAACTTAGAGTTTTGCAAATGCAGTGACAGAAGCACAAACAACGTTGCTGAGTACGAAGCTGTGTTACTTGGGCTCAGAAAAGCCAAGGCTTTGGGAGCTCAGAGATTCACTGTCAAAACAGATTCAAAGGTGGTAGCAGACCACATTGAAAAAGAAAGCATAGCGAAGCAACCAGAACTCATCAAATACTTGACCACTATACGCTCAATGGAGAAAAAATTCAAGGGTTTCACTGTGGAGTACATCCCAAGATCAAAAAATGAAGAGGCAGATGCGCTGGCTAAGGCAGCTGCAAAGGGGGATAAGCTTCCACCTGACGTATTCTTTCAAACATTAACAACACCATCGATAAAGGACTCAGATGATCCGCCGAAGCTGATCAGTGCAATAAGCTCAGAGGATTGGCGATCCCCAATAATAGCTTATCTTCGGGGATACTATGAGCCAATTGATGAAGATGACCTAAAAGTTATGCAACAAAGAGCAAGATGCTATCAGATGATAGATGATGTCCTTTACAAAAAAGGAGTTGTAGGTCCCTGGCTTCGTTGCATCTCCCACAACGAAGGGAAAGAGCTGATTCAAGAGATACACAATGGCTTATGTGGAGCACACTTTGGAGCAAGAGCTTTAGTGGGCAAGGCAATAAGGCAAGGATTCTATTGGCCTGCAATCATCATTGATGCAGCAAACACGGTCAAGACATGTGATCAGTGTCAAAAGTGTGCAGCAAACAGAAAATCTCCTTCGGAGCAGTCACAGCTGATAACCCCAACATGGCCTCTGCAAAGATGGGGCATAGATCTGGTTGGCCCACTTCCAACAGCTCAAGGAAATCTCAAATACGCCATAGTAGCAGTTGAGTATTTCACCAAGTGGATTGAAGCCAGGCCATTGGCTAACATCACAGCAAAAACAGTGATCAAGTTCTTCTGGCAGCAAATTGTGTGCCGATTTGGAGTGCCAAGGGAAATAACAGTAGACAATGGGAAGCAGTTTGACTGCGATGAATTCAGGCAATACTGCTTGTCGATTGGAACAAAAGCTAAATTCGCTTCGGTCTATCACCCGCAAACAAATGGAGCAGTTGAAAGAGCCAATGGCTTAATCTTTACAGCCATTCGAAAGTGCCTTGCAAATTGTAAGACAAAAGGCAAGTGGGTAGAAGAGATGCCGATGGTGATCTGGGCTCACAACACCACTACGTCAAGGCCAACACAATTCACTCCTTTCAAACTGCTTTAGGGTGAAGAAGCAGTATGCCCAGAGGAAATATTGCACAAGGGGCTTCGCACCCAACAAGAAGCTCCCAAAGATAGCGAAGCCATTGACAAGGATCTCATTGAGGTATACAGGCTGCAAGCAGCAAAAAATATTTCCAAGTATCAAGCTGAGACAAGAAAATGGCGAGACAAGAAGGTAGTGAGGAAAGATATCAAGGCAGGGGACTGGGTCCTAAGGAAAAACCCAAGTATGCCCGCTGGAAAGCTGCAGCAGAAATGGGAAGGCCCATTTTTGGTCGTCCAAAGCAACAGGCCTGGCTCATTTCGCTTAAGCGACGACGAAGGCAATGAGCTACTGCATTCATGGAATGCGGACAGCTTACGCAAATACTATTTATGAAAAAGATGTAAAATGGCTTCGTGGTCTATAAACGAAGTCATCAAGTAGAATAGCATTTTTACTTTCTTTCCAAAAGCCCGTACTCTTTTCCTCACAAGGGGACCCTGACCAAGGGGTGAGGTTTTTAACGAGGCGGTGCTTACTGTAACTCGTCAAATCATATATGAACGAGGTATTCCCCATAAAAGCAGCATCGAAAGCGATTGGCTTCGACCAAGTCGCTGGTATTCGATAACTTAAATAGAACTGAATTGACCCTACCAAGAGTAAGGCCAATTCAGATCTAAGAAAAAGCTTACTCCAAAAAAGAGTAAAAGGGGCTTCGGTCCAAAAAAGCTTACTCCAAAAAAGAGTAAAAGGGGCTTCGGTCCAAAAAAGCTTACTCCAAAAAAGAGTAAAAGGGGCTTCGGTCCAAAAATGTTTACTCTAAACAGAGTAAAAGAGGCTTCGTCTCATAAAAAATATTTTTAATCAAAAATAGCTTCGGCTAACAGTACTATAAACGTTGGTAAACAAACATACAAGACTTGCTTATGGAAGCAAAAGTAATAGGGGCTTCGGCAACCTATTAGAACTCATGTACACCATATCATTGTCCTTTTTCATATGCACACAACTACAAAGCTCAAAAGAGCTAAAGTGGTTTCGAGCAACAAATACCCGCAAGTACAACACTTGAACAAATAAAACCTCGCTTCGGGGGGGAGGAGGCGTTTCTCTCGCAACGAAGCCAAATCGAGCTTACATTCATTCAAGTGTTTCGAATCAAAACAATGACTAAGAGAATTACAATATGTTTTACAAAGAGATGACTCAAAACATCTCAAAGACATAGCCATCAAATTGCTGGCCAGATCTCCTAAATCTAGGAGCATTAAATACATAAGAAAAATTACCAACACCATCTAAATCTTCTGGCTCGACCTTAACTGGAAGCAGACGAGCGGCTTCGGCGTTTCTCGCACGAGCGAGTTCGACGCGAGAAGAGCGTTGAACGATGAAAGAGTTAAAAAAGTCAAACACTTCAAATTCGTAATGACGAAAGAACTCATGACAAAATTCCCAAAAATCATCAAGTCTTCGACTTGAATAGCGTTGTTGATACTGTTCCCACGCGAAGCCAGATACACACAACGGGCCATCGCGCATGGTGATGGGTATGAGTTCAAGAACACCTCCCTCATCAGGGATCTGAGTATATACAAATTTACAAAGCTTTAAGATCCCTTCACAAAAGCATCAAAGTCATCAGCTCTAAAAAAGCTAAACCTTTGGGTCAGCACTAGAGGCTCCGGCTTCAGCTCCTTCACGACCAGCTTCGGCACCAGCTCTCGAAGTAGACGCCCCAGCAGCGGCGGCAGCAGCAGCTGCTTCGGCTTCGGCTTTCTGCTGCTGCCCAAGGGCAAGCTCCTCGTTGTACTGAAATTAAACAAAACAATCAGTACAAAAAGCAAAGCAAACAGGATATGAGTGAAGCCAAAAATAACCGAAAAGGTAAAAGAAGCTAACCTTAACAAGACGGTCATACGCGGTGCGTCGAGCACACTCTCTTCCTGTTTCAGACCAGAACTTCCTAAGAAAGAGGCCACGAGTAGCCAAAACGGCTTCGTTGAAAAACTCCTTCTTGTCAGGATTCAAAGCCGAAGGAAACTGAAAGTCCCTTCTCAAGAAGCCCTTATAGTGAGAGCACCCGTCATCTGCCAGCATCTTAAAGGCATTAGTGATGCATGTCCGCGCAGCATAGTCACCTACTCTGGACAAGACGTCCGGTAGGGACTTAAACTCATCATCAAGCCATTCGAAAAGCTTCCCAACGCTAAAGTTATCAAAAGGAAAAGGTAGCGGCTCGGCTCCATATTGCTTCAGAGCAGCTTCGTATTCGGTGTAGATGCTAGAGCTACGACTGAGTATCTCAGAATCTAAGCTCTCCTTGTCGGCCCTAAGCTGCCTTACTTGAGACTTAAGCTCGCTGGCCTCAGATATGAGAGAGTTCTTCAGGTCAACAGCAACAAGAAGCTCCCTCTTGTATTTCTCAGAATCCAATGTCGCCCTTTCCTTATCAGCTTCAAGAGATTTTACTTGATTTTTCAACTCATGCTCTAAAGTAGAAGCCTCGACCAATTTGTTCCGAAGCCCCTCGATAGTCTGAGCATTGAGAGCTCGGGTAGATTCCAACGAAGAGACTTTGCTTTTGAGTGAAGGAGTCTCCATCGTGGCGGACTCCCGCACAAGATGAAGCTGCTCTTTTTCACTCTCCAAGGATGTCCTAAGCTAAAGGAAGCTTTCTCGCTCTTTCCTTAAAGTCTCGAGTTCAGCTCGCTCATTCTCAACATCGTTGAGACGAAGCGGAAGGCGAGCGAAAAGCTCCTGCATGGACATCATAGACTAAAACAAGAAAAATATGAGTATCAGAAAGCTAAACAACAAACTCGAAAACGAAGCAGAAGGAACAAACCTGGATGCTGCCACTAAGGCTGGAGATAGAAAGCGTGTCCAAATCTAAAGACTTCACACGAGTCTCAAGCTCTGAAAAAGCAAAAGGAGAATTGAAAAAAAAAGTAACACTCATCAGCTTAGTGCGAAACAACAGACAAAATGGTAACCTTTAGGGGCAACAACTGGAATGTCATCAGGAGGACAAAAACCGCTCTGCTGAAGCCGATCTGCAATGGGCCCATACCCAGCATAACTTGCTTCTGAGGCAAAAGAATCAAGAAATCAAAAAAGCCGTTGTTAAAGTCAAATCGCATTTATAACTACTTTGCGAAACGTACCTTTGGATTCGGGGGCTGGCTTCGCAGGAGCTGATTCAATGTCCTTAGCAGGGACAGGTTGTCCGGCGATAGCTGAATAAGCCAAATTAACTGGCGAAGCAGTTGCTGGAGACACCAAATCGCCAAAACCCTGCCTAGTCTCAAGAGCAAAAGCCATCTGCACAGGTTCCTCAACGTTAGCAGAAGCCAACTGCATTGGCTCCTCAGTGTTAGCCGCAATGTTAGCCGAAGCCGACTGCGTAAGCCCCTCAGAAATCTGAAGGGACTTGGCCGCGGCACCAGCCAACAAGTCCAAGGACGATGGCTGGAACGGGACAGACGATACTTCAGCTTCACCAAGTGCAAAATCCTTCGTCTCATCTTCCCTCAGAAGACGACTGAAGCTCACTTCATCCTCATCATCAATGCATCCAGGCAGGCGTTCACGACGAGGAGGCGCAACAACGGCTTTAACTGTAATAAGACAAAAAATAGATAAGCAGAGCGAAGCTAAAAACAAAAAGAAAAGTTGTACAAGAAACAAACCTCCAGAAGAAGGCACATCAACTACAGCGGAAGCTGCAGGATCAACTTGCTTAGGCGCGGCGGTGGTAGGCACTTCTACAGCCGAAGCAATAGGACGAGGAGGAGCGCTGGAAAGCGGAACGATGGGAAGAGCTTTCGCAAGCTTCTGACGCTTGGAAGTCTCCAACGAAGAAGTACGCTTGGAAGTCTCCAAGGAAGAAGCAACTCGTTTCTTCAGGGCAACTCGGCTTTGGCTCCCGCCCCGGCTGGAGGGGGCCCTGGTTTTGCTGCCCCCGGCTTCGTCGCCACCCTCATCTGACTGACCGCTTCCGCGACCTCCAACACGCCCCTTCCTCCCACTGCCACGACCTGGCTTCGGGGCTGATAGCACACTGGGATGATCCTGAGCGGTGAACTTCTTCGTTGGCTTGGATGGGGCCGTACGCTGAGGGTAGCTGACGCCCATTTCATCAAAGACTCGGTTAAGCCAAACTCCTTCCACCAAAGCCAAACAGCTCTCATGCTCTTTGGAAGTGTACTTCCCACAAATAATTTCAGCCATTAACTCAATGGACTGAACGAAGGCAAAGTCAGACATGTTCTCTGGCTTCTTCACCCCAAACATGGGAAAACAAACATGAGGAATACCTCTATAAAGCCTTGTCTCAACTGCAAATGGCTTCCACTTCGTAGATAAAATGTTAACCCCAACAGCAAGTCCCTCCTCGATCAAGTCCCGGCTGCTCGAGACTCGACTGGCTTTGAAAAAGGCGCTTTCACAGCGATCGAAGCCGGGGGCATTTTTGTTGAATGGAGGGCAAGCAACAAAATCACAAGTCTCAATAGAACTGCGCAGAGGAAATGATATCTGCTTCGTTCCATCCTCTAACACAGTTTCTAGTGCTGGCACCTTGACATAAAGCCAATAGCTTTCCCAATTCTTGTCCCAGGTGTTTTTCTGGCAAAAGGTAAGTTCAACCTTCTGCAATTCAGTTTGCCTCCACCGCGCGCAAAAGGTAACACTGCCATAGTCCGGCTCGTATTCAAAGCCGTCAACCTTAACGCTTTTTGTTTGACGATGGCCCTCAAAGTAACGGACGAAGCAATCCACATTAACATCCGATGCATTTGTTTTCACAGCGCAAAAGAAATGAAGCAGATGAGTGATAGCATTGGGGGTAAGGTGATGGAATTGCAAGC
The DNA here is from genome assembly GCA_004135705.1 of Alloteropsis semialata. NCBI lineage: Eukaryota > Viridiplantae > Streptophyta > Magnoliopsida > Poales > Poaceae > Alloteropsis > Alloteropsis semialata. The sequence continues at coordinate 13,809 of QPGU01000658.1, read as the reverse complement.
TGAACCTCCCAAGAATTTCAGCAACTATATTGTCTTTGGGCATCCGAAGCCCAGCGCAGAAAAACTCCTTGAACACCATAGCTTCGTCCGGATGGGGCGTCGGGGTAGTCTCTGTGCCAAGGGCTCGTCCTTGACCGGCCTTAAAGTACCCTTTTTCCTCATAGAAGCGAATCAACTCAGGGGTAACACTGGACTTACCAAAGACAGTGGTCTTTGGCTTCTTCCGATAATCCAAAAGTTCCGACACGTCGGCTTCTACATCATCAAGGACATCACCTGCCGCAGACTCGGCATCATCTGTATCATCGCCTTCGGCATCCTCACCCTCCCCGGCGGGACCCTTGCCCCTATCATCAATTTCCATAGCAATCCCTGCTTCGGGAGCTGCGGCTACGTTGACCTCAAGCACCTAGGCAAAGGCTTTAGCTTCGGCAGCGTTCATATCAGCAGCGTCTGAATTGTCTCCTGCGGAGTCGGAGTCAATCAAACGAGCGGTTTGCTTCGTGCGAGCCGCTATAACAAACAGAAAAACAATAAGCAAAACGAATCAGCAAAAAAGACAGAAAAGCAAAAGTGAAGGAAATCATAGAGCAAAAAAGCAAAACTTACTTGTGTCGAGAAGAAAAAAGCCAAAGCTTGAGTTCAAAAGCTTCCAAAGCAAGAGAAAGCGTCAAGCTCAAGCTAAGTGAAAAAATAGTCAAGCGAAGCAAGCAAAAATCAACCCTCCTTCCTATTTATAGGGCAGTAAAATCTGACCGTTAAAAATCTCAAAAAATGAGCCACTGCTTCAAATTCAAAAAAACCGAAGCAAAAGTTACAACAACGGTTAAAATAATTTAACCAATTTCGACAAAGCGAAGCCAAATGATATTATACAAGTTAGACAAATGAAGCAAAAACAAAATAGTTAACTTGACAAAATAACTTAGGGGCTTTCTCCAACAAGGAGGAGGCGTTTCTCGGGCTGGCAAGCAATCCAAAGTTCGTGGAGCTCGGCCTGTTGAAGAAAGCCCTCGTCCTCGAGGGGCTACTGTTGGGGATTTGGCTCGCCGACAAACGCCTTCTACTTGTTTTGCTTTCTCTCATACGTAATGGCAACAATGGATAAAGGAGTTGAAGCCAATCAGCTTCGTCTATTCTATCGATCTCTAATTTGGCTTCGGTCATCACGTCTTGCAGTTCACCAAAGCCGATCGGCTTCGGTCATCACGTCGTGGCAAATATACCAAAGCGACGTTATCCAAACTAAGTTAGAAGCCAATTTGATGAAGCATTGATACTATTGAATACCAAAAGCTATGAATAAATCACTGGCGAGCTTCGGTTCACTCCATTTTGCAGGTTCCTGGAGGAGCCATTGGCTTTTGGACGCTGAGAGACGGCTCTGGATCGTGTTGGTCAGAAAAAGCCGAATCCGGGAGCTGTTTAGCTCTATCCAGCAGGCGAAGCCGACGTGGACCAAGTCCAACAAGACCAAGTCCAAGCCAAGTCACACACGGAATCACAAGTCTACGCATTCACATTGGGAGGAGTAAATGTACCAAAATGTCCCTGGGCTATTTGTATTGTATAGTCTAGAGGATGATGCATGATCTCCAGGGGTACAATAGGGATGTAAAGACCTTTGGGCTCCCTATAAAAGGAGGTCCCTCTCCCACATGTAAAGGTTGTTGATTCCTGAGAACACTGTTGATAAGTAATATTTTATTGCTTGTCCCTGTTTCTCTGTTTCATCCGTTGCTTGGGTTCATTGGCTTCGGCTACTATCCCAACAATGTCGTGCTTCCTCCCTTGACGACAGCCTGCATCACCAATCTGCATAAACCGGTTATACCAGTTTGGTAAAGCAGTAATACCAGTTTTTCCAGGGCTGCTGGAAACCACCGGATTCTGATGCACCAACTCCTTCCTCCCAGAGTTGTGATCTTTAATCTTCTAATATTCTTCACTGACCGAACTTCGTTCAGTCATAAGTTGTTGCTCACTAATAACATGGTAATCGCTAGATAAATGCACAACTCCTGGAAATTCAAGCATAGCAGTCTTCTTATGATTAACATGATTTTGTATGGTCAAGCTTGATTTCTTTGGCACAACAGATTCAGAATATGAAATATTTGGTTCAGTTGTTGTAATAACCGAACTGTTGCTCAAATCTGAATCATTTTTCTTTTCTTTGCCCATCTCATCAATTAAAAGTGTTCTTTCCTCTTTCAACGTTTTGAGTTGAGATAGAATCACTGCTCTATTTTTAGCCAAAACTTCCTTCATCCTAGCATATTCTGCATTCCATTCATTTGAAGCATATGGCTGTTGTGAAGTAGAATAAGTATTGCCAAAACTTTGTGATGATGCATGGGACAAAACATATGCTGAATTAGCTTGTGAAGGTGCATATGTGCTTGCTGAATTTTCATTAATACGGTTATCATTATGAGTAACATGCAAAGCCGGATCATGATAATTAGCATTTGCATATGGTGCTGAATTTACCGATGAAACCTTCACTTTAGTGAGATGTTGTGCAGCATATGATGGTTGAGAATAATTGACTGGATAGGTAGAATTATCATGGCCAATTCTCTCATTCAATGGTGTTGGGGATTTGGCCCGCCGACAAATGTCTTTTTACTTGTTTCGTATTATCTCAAGTATATACAGAACATTAGCCGACTTAGAGAAAGCCATTTGGCTTCGTTTAAGTTCTAATGTCCCAATTTGGCTTCGTTTAAGTTCTAATGTCCCGATTTGGCTTCGGCACGCAATGGCAAGTGTCACTCCAAAACAATATCATTCAATAGGTTTAGAAGCCGATCTGATGGAGTAATAACACTATTGAATGCAAAAGTGCAATGATTAAGCCACTGGATGGCTTCGGTTTGTATTATATTGTAGGTTTTTGGAGAGACCATTGGCTTTTGGACACGGGGATGGCCTTGCTGTACTCTGACTCAAAGGAAGCCAAAAGGAGACCTACATCGCCGAGTCTCGAGGACGAAGCAGGTTTGGACCAAGTCTAAGCCAAGTCAAACACGGAGTTGCAAGTCTTCGGATTCACACTATGGGGTGTAAATGTACCAAAGTGCCCCTGGGCAATCTATGTTGTATAGTCTAGATGATGATGCCTGATTTTCGGGGGTACAATGGGGATGTAAAGACCCTTGGACTCCCTATAAAAGGAGACCCATCTCCCACATGTAGGGGATTGATTCCCGAGAACACTGTTGATAAGTAATATTTTATTGCTTGTCCCTGTTACTCAGTTTCTCCCGTTGTTTGGCTTCATTGGCTTCGGCTACTAACCCAACAAACGGCATGTATTGTGGTGAAACCACAAACTGTGAATTTGCAGCCGATGAATAGAAAGAGGAAACACCTTGCTGAATATTATTAGAATTAGTAGCATGTGGTGTTTCATAAAAATTGGCCGAACTCACCATGTTAGTTTGGTTGTACAGCCGATGTGTGAGTATAATGTTGTATGTTGCTAGTGTCATCAAAATTTAAAGCATGCATATTATTTGGCAATGGCTTTTGTATATAACATTCAGAATTATAATTTGCATAAGTATAATCATCTGAATAATTACTAGCCGATGCAATATGTCTACTAATATCATATCTAGCAACATCTACATGAGAATTTATGGTACTTGCAAAATAATTAGACATAGGTAATGTATTTGCAAATTGTACCTTGGGCTCGTTGTAGTTGAACTGATGTGAAGCGTGTTGATAGCCCGCCATAATAGGTATTGGTGCTCCTGATCTTGTGATAGATAATCCAGATGTTCTTGATAACTTGAGCAATCAATGACCAATACTTTGCTTCTCTTTTGATCTTCAATATGCAGCAACAAGTAGAATAAAATGCAATCGGTTGAGTAGCCTGATGCAATGTAGAAACAGATGGTATCGATCTAAAAGACCAGATGCAATTCTTATGGCAAAAAGGAAGGATAATATATCAATTAAGAAATTGGCTAGGTCAGAAAAATTCAGTTGTTTTAATAACCAGAATATTCTTCCCCAGTGGAGTCGCCAAAAATGTGTTGACGCTTTTTCTGGCCAACACACCGAAAAATGCGCTAGCTCGCGCGGATCTGCAACGAATCGATCACCTGCAGCGCACCCAGCCAAAACCAACAAAACCAGTTTCCTAGGGTTTGGCCTGAATCGATCATTCGAGAGGATAACTACCACGCTTACGTGATGGAGGATGGCTAGGTTTACGAGCAAACCAGTAAAGGGATAACCAACGCGCTTACGTAGCGAAGAACGACTAGTTTATGAGCAAACTAGCAAAGGCCGTCAAAGTTCTCGCCCGGGAGGGACCCCGTCAGGGCGTGGATGTCGACGGACGTGCCCTAGGTTGATCAGCAAGCCTTAGGACGCCATCTATGGTCGTGGAGATCAGTAGACGAACAACATGTCGAGGTTGGAAGAGAACTAGGGTTTGGAAGATAAAAGTAAATGCATAGTTGTTTTGATTCGATTGGATTAACCCTCAATCGGTCGTGGCCCTTTATATTTATAGGGTCGGGAGGTCTTGCCGCGCAAGAAAATCCTTTTACAAGTCGTAATCCACATGGATCTCCAAATCTACTAGGACTCTGCCTAAAACCGGTTCCACTGGTTTGACAAACCGGTTCCACCGGTTTGTGTTGCCAGATCAAATATAGTAACCAAAACCGGTTTTACCTATTTCCAAAACCGGTTTTGTTGGTATTGTCCAGGTGAAGATCTTCCCGAAGCCATAACTCTCTCGTCCGAACTCCAAATCGGACTTTCTATATATGCATTTCGATCGTCTCAATGCAAGCTACGCAATGGTGCATTAAAAATGCTAATTTGACAATGTTACAAAATCTAGTCCTTCTAGTTTCTAAATCCAGTTTAACCTATTTGCCCAGATTGCAAGAAAATCTCTGTCGTGCCAATTTTGATCATCAACACTAAGAAAATTGATATTATCAAGAAAATCAAAGCTCCTACATGCAAGAAGGATTTGCAAAAATTTCTAGGCAAGGTGAATTACTTGAGGAGATTTATTTGTAATTTGTCTGAAAAGGTCAATGCTTTTACTCCTATTCTTCGGTTGAAAGACGAAGCCGAATTTACTTGGGGGGCAAAACAGCAAGAAGCCTTTGAGAAAATTAAATTTTACTTGTCTTCACCGCCGGTCATGAAAGCTCCTAGGAGAGGATTTTCATTTAAATTATATGTGGTTGCTAAAGATCAAGTAATTGGGGCTATTTTGACTCAAGAAACCAAAGGAATGGAACATATTATTACTAATGCAAATCGTCGATTGTTGGATGCCGAAACGAGGTATATATTTATTGAAAAGCTTTGCTGATCATTATATTATGCTTGTACCAAGATGAGACATTATTTTTTGTCCAATACTTGCATAGTAGCTTGTCAAACCGATATCATTAAATATATGTTGCATAGACTAATTTTGAGTGGTAGAATTGGTAAATGGCTTATGCTCTTAATGAATATGATTTGGCTTGTGCACCTTTGAAATCTATGAAAGGCCAAATTGTTGCTGATTTTATTGTTGAGCATAGCATTAATGATAATAATTTAGATATCAGTTATATTATTTTTACCCCATGGAAATTTGAGGCTCTTAACCGATTAGAAAATGATTGTACTAATAATCAAGCCAAAATATGAAGCTTTATTGTTCGGGCTAGAAATTTTGCATGACATGGGAGTAAAACATGTGGAAGCATTTGGTGATTCTCTACTGGTCATACAGCAAGTTAATGAGAGATGAGAATCCAAGGACAAATGCTCTGGCTCAGCAAGCATCTGGCTATGATATTCAGAAAAAATTTTCATGAAAGAAAGCCGACACTTTGCATGGCCGAGTTTCTGCCCAGGAAAAACTAGTGGCTCCGGATTCCGAAACCGGTGGAACCGGATTTTCCGGTGGAACCGATTCTAGAACCGGTGACACCGGTTTACCTGCTGACAGCAACACTTCGGCCATTGAGCAGTCCAAAATTGATACGAATGAAGTTGTTGATTGGAGAGTACCCATTATTGAATATTTGCAGAATCCTAGTCATAAGTTTGACAGAACAGTCCGACGGTGGGCATTTAAATTTACTTTGGTTGATGGTGAATTATATCGTCGGACGGCTGAGGATTTATTATTAAAATGTCTAGATTCTGATCAAGCTAAGGTTGCAATGGGTGAGGTTCTTGAAGGAATTTGTGGTACACATCAATCGGCTCCTAAGATGAAGTGGCTTTTGAGAAGAGCTTGCTTTTATTGGCCAAATATGATAGCTGATTATTTTTGGTACTATAAAGGTTGTGAAGAGTGCCAAGGGTTTGGGAATATTCAGATGGTTCCTGCAGCATTGTTGCATCCTATTATCAAGCCTTAGCCTTTTTGAGGATGAGGATTAGACTTTGTTCGGCAGATTCATCCTCCTTCATCAAAGGGACATCGCTTCGTATTAGTGGCTACTGATTATTTTACAAAGTGGACCGAAGCATTGCCTTTGAAAAATATGACACATCTGGTGGTAATTGAGTTTATCACTGAACATATTATCCATCAATTTGGTATTCCACAAACTTTGATTACTGATCAAGGTGCTNTGTGAGTTTATTGAGATGTATGGAATTAGATTGCTCAATTCATCCCCATACTATGGTCAGGCTAATGGTCAGGCTAAGTCTAGTAATAAAATTTTGATTAAGCTTATTAAAAAGAAGATAGAGGAGAATCCTAGGAGGTGGCATGAGGTTTTATCTGAGGCTTTGTGGGCTCATCGTATATCTAGACATGATGCTACTAAGGTTACTCCTATTGAGCTTGTGTATGGTCAAGAGGCTGTTTTACCTGTTGAAGTGATTTTGGGTGCTTATCAGTTGGCTAAGCAGAATGATCTCAATGCCGTTGATTATCATGATTTGATGATGGACAATATTGACGAGGTGACCGACAAGCGTTTAAAGGCTTTGAAGGAAATTGAGAAAGACAAGATTCGGGTTGCTAAAGCTTACAACAAGAAGGTAAAGCATAAATCTTTTCTGGATGGAGATCTGGTTTGGAAAACAATTTTGCCTATAGGATCGAAGAGCAACAAGTTTGGTAAATGTTCTCCGAGTTGGGACGGGCCATACAAGGTGATAAATGTGATCTTCGGTATTTCTTATATGGTAGAGACTTTGCAAGGTCAGTGGCTACCAAGGGCCCTTAATGGAAGATATTTTAAGATGTATTATCCAAGTGTTTGGCAGGAAGCTTAGTTTACATGGCCAATAGTATTAAATATTACCCTCTGAATGAAAAGGCCGATGGATTTTGTTTAAACATTACCCTCAGGAGTATTTTCTTGTGCTAAAATGTTTTCTGGTACGCAAGCTTTACCAAAAAACAGGGCGGCATATGTTGACGATCAAAATTAGCAGAAGGCTAATTGGACATCAGAAACCAGTGGCACTGGATTTTGAGACCGGAGGCACTGGTTTTCTTCTGTAGCCAGTCTGGCAACAAAACCGGTGGAATCGGATTTGGAAACTGGTGAAACCAGTTTTCCCCGAGTCTTAGTAGGATTGGACTCTTTTTGTGGGTCCGAGTTGTAATAGGACTTTTCTTGAGGGGCACGACCTCCCCACCCTATAAATATAAAGGGCCACGGCTGATTGAGGTTTTTTATCCAATCGATCAAACACAAAATACATTTACTTGTTGTCATCTCCAAACCCTAGCTTTTCCAACCCTAATTGCTGTTCATACTTCGTCTCTACGGTGCTCTGAGTGGCCTGCCGACCGCAGAGCAACCCTAGGCACGTCTGCCCTGATGGGGTACCTCCCGGGCCGGTGTTCGTAGGCTTACGCAGCAAACCCTAGCTAGGAAACCGGTGGAACTGAAATCCCAAAGCCGGTGGAACCGATTTTGTTGGGCGTGCTGCTGGTGACTGATCCGTTGCGGATCCGCACGAGCTAGCGCAACTCAGTGCATTGACCGTAAAAGGCGTCAACAGCATGTATACTTGATGTGAAAAATAGACATGCTTGGTTTTGTTGTGCTTTGTTTGTTGATGTGCATTTATGACTATGTATAATGTATCAGTATTTCCAACCATAATTGAAAACGATGCATGCTACATGATGTCGATGCCAACTAAACAATTGGATCCAGCTTATATAGCAAACCATTCACACATATAAATACATCTTTGCTTTTTTGTTAGAAAATGGAATTGCATTCCGGCCTCTGCAGTAACGCACATAGCCTTCTGGCCTCTGCGTGACTGCACACAGCCTTGTTTATTACAAACATCTAAGAAAATATCTTAAAAAATTTTAGTACATGAAAATCAGTACTAAAAACCGACTAGTCCAAAATCTATTGAGGTCACATGTAGCCATCATGAACGCCGATCTCCTATCTCCAGTCATCGTTGAGTAAGGAATGAGACATACAAATCTTGTCGTCGCTCTCCGGCGGTCTTCTCCAGCAGATCGGCAACCAAGAATATGGTCACCTCCGCTTTGATTTGCCAAGCAAGAGCAAATCCGGTCAACACCGGCCGCCACCTCATGGACCATGCATCGGCTGTTATCTAAGCATCGAAGTGACCTCAAAAGGAACCTGTTGGACGTAGATGGTGTTGATCTGCCACCCACCACCATTGCTCCAAGCTAATCATGGTGTCGCCATCAAGGACTCCAAGATGACGCCTCAAGAGGAAAGCAACATCCAGATGCTACCGCCGCCCGAACCAGCGAATCGGTTCTTAGGTTTTCACCTGGATCTGTCCTTGTAGCCTCCCGGTGACGCCACCGAGCGGAGCTGCCCGTTGATGAGGCGTCGGCCTCCTCCGAGCGGATTCGCCACCACGGGCCCCAGGGAGGCAGATCCGGCGGCCCCGGACGCGGAACAGGCGACGGAGAGCCGGGTGGCCGACTGCCACCGCGACGTCGCAGCCCGTCCGCACGCCGCCGCCCTCGTCGGAGCCGGCCGAGATGAGCCAGCAGCACGCAGATCTGGTCCACCGTGGCGCGGATCCGGCCACCCTCGGAGCAATACATCTTTGCTTGGCATGCTGTACTTCGTTCAGCGTATAAGAGTAACAATGGATCAAATGCCCACTCCCTTGCGTCATTCAAATTTAGTTTTCGATTAACTTTCTTTATGGATATGCCAGCTACCCTCCCCACTTATCTCGCTCACATCTTATTCATGGAAATTATACGCGCCTGTGAATAAACATTAGAGGTGTGCAAGCTCTTCATCACAGCAGCGGCTTAACTTGTTGGAAAAATAGGCAACTGTAAGATTAAATTCTGAACTAGATTAAACATGATAAGAAGGATTCCTAGCATGCAATTCTCTAACATACTAGGAAGTATGGAAAGCATAACCATGATCTTAGAAAACACAATTAAGAACTGGATTAAATCACAGGATACGTACCGAGTGGGTGCCAACGGAAAGACGAACGGCGCTGATGGGATGACCACAGTCCTGCGAACGGAGTGCAGGAGACGATGTTGAAGACGACGGTACGCCGCAGCACCCAACTTGGATGGAGGACGAGCCGTGATGAAGATCTTGAGCAGTCGCGCAGAGCGCTTCCCAAAAACTTTATTCGCCCTCTCCCAGTGCAGGATCACAAGATCGAGAGGTTTCGAAGACTTGCTCTCCCATTCGCCGGTGCATGCCGACGCTCGGGATGGAGCAGACTATGAAGACAGCGCAGCAGCAAGAATAGAGGCAAAACTCCAGCTAATATAGACTATCTTAGGATACCCCTAACCTTGGGGCTCCCTGTATAATAGTCTATTGTACAGTTTTTCCATGAGGAGTTGGTCCATATTTATTGGGAGGAAAACCCCCACACCCTCGTCCATTAGCAATATGGGACTAATAGAAGGTGTAACCCCTCCAACTGCTAATGGGCTTTTGAGATTTATTAGAATTATTTATATGGGCCAAAGCCCATATATCTAACAATCCCCCACCAGATCTCAAATACCCATTTGGAGATTTGCCAGTTTCTTACTACTGTTTAATATACCAGTGTTTCAGCAGAGACTGTTAAGTTGAACTTCCGCCTAGATCCTTAAGCTACACTCATCCACAACTTGACAATGGACTATGCCTTGAATTGCAAGTTTTGTGCGAACAAGTTTCACTCAAAGTCATAACTGGTACCTGGCTGCAAGTAGCCTACCCACGGGTGGAGTATATACGTCGTACTCCCTAGTCTGAGATCACCCAATTCTCATAGACTGCGACGTTCTACAGTCGAAGTCATATAGGTGTGTTCTTTCAAGAATACTCTGTAGGAAGTCATATAGGTGTGTTCTTTCAAGAATACTCTGTAGGACAGTATCTTCACTTATCAAAGCCAGTAGAACACATTAAGGAACATAGCCAACCTGCCTTACAGCCCTGAGAGCCTTACAGCTCTTGAGAGTATTGCATCTTCACGTTAGAGAGGGTTAAAATTATATATACTCTCCTTAGTTAACCAACAGCTTGTTTTTCCCAGGTCCTAATTCACGGGATCTTTGATCACATAGGTTGGGTTACTACTGTGGCAACTTATACGAGTCTCATACCCATCTCCCTCGATGCACTTTCTATCACGTTCCGTGATAACCCTTTTGTAAAGGGATCTGCCAGGTTTTTGTCAGTTTGAATATAAGTCACACTTTACTCCGGAGTTTCTCAACTTCCTGACAGATTTTAGTCGTCTCTTGACATGTCTTGATGACTTCGCATTATCCTTAGCACTGTTCACTTTGACTATCACCGTTTGGTTATCACAGTTCATAAGGATAGCCGGCACTGGTTTCTCAACCACAGGCAAGTCCATCAAGAGCTCACGCAACCACTCTGCCTCAACAGTGGCTGTGTCTAAAGCAGTAAGTTCTGCTTCCATGGTTGACCTCGTCAAAATGGTCTGTTTGCAAGACCTCCATGATATAGCACCACCTCCAAGGGTAAACACATACCCACTCGTGGCATAAAGCTCATCAATATCAGAAATCCAGTTCGAGTCACTATATCCCTCAAGCACATCTGGGTGTCCGGAATAGTGAATCCCATAACTCATAGTACCCACCAGATAGTGCATAACCCTTTCAAGTGCATGGCAATGATCAGAACCCGGGTTTGACATGAACCTGCTCAATTTGTTCACAGCAAAAGATATGTCGGGTCTTGTTGCGCTAGCTAAGTACATGAGTGAACCAATAATCTGTGAGTATCTCAATTGATCCTTAGCAATTTTCTTGTTCTTTCTAAGTATCACACTAGGGTCATAAGGTGTTGGAGAAGACTTGTTGCCCTTGTAGCCAAAACGGCTCAGGACCTTTTCCACATAATGAGATTGCGAAAGAGTAATCCCATTCTCTTCCTTAATCAGCTCGATGTTAAGAATAACATCAGCTTCTCCCAGATCTTTCATATCAAAACTCTTTGATAGGAGACACTTGACCTCATTGATCGCATCAATGTTTGTGCCAAAGATCAGTATGTTGTCCACATACAAGCATAATATAACTCCTTCACCCCCACCATAGCGATAGTATACACATCTATCAGCCTCATTAATGACAAAGCCCTCAGAAGTTAAAGTTCTGTCAAACTTCTCATGCCATTGCTTAGGTGCTTGTTTTAGGCCATACAAAGACTTCAATAACTTACACACTTTGTTCTCTTGACCCTTCACCACAAATCCATCAGGCTGATCCATGTAGATCTCCTCATCTAACTCTCCATTAGAAAAGCTGTCTTTACATCCATCTGATGAATGATAAGACCATATGAGGCAGCCAAAGATAGTAGTGCTCGAATCGTGGTCAATCTGGCAACAGGTGAGTAAGTATCAAAGAAATCTTCGCCTTCTTTTTGTGTGAAACCTTTGGCCACAAGATGAGCCTAGTACTTTTCAATTGTACCATCAGGCCTAAGCTTCTTTTTGAATATCCATTTACAACCCACAGGTTTGCAACCATAGGGTCGTTCAGTGAGCTCCCATGTCCCATTAGACAGAATCGAGTCCATCTCGCTCTGGACAGCTTCTTTCCAATCATCTGCATCTGGAGATGAAAAAGCCTCAACAATAGACGTGGGAGTATTGTCCACAAGGTACACAGTGAAATCATCGCCAAAGGATTTTGCAACCCTCTGTCTCTTGCTCTTTCTAGGAGCTTCACTGTCATCCTTGTCTAGAGCATACTCATGCTTATCAGGTTGCTCAGAAGATTCGACAGGTGCAACAGGTTCAGGAGTTATCTTAGTAGAAAATCTAGATTTGCAATGCATACCTTTCAAAGGAAATATATTCTCAAAAAATGTTGCATCACGAGATTCCATAATAGTATCAACATGCATATCAGGTACCTCAGATTTAACCACTAAAAATCTATAAGCAATGCTCCTCTGAGCATATCCTAGAAAGACACAATCCACTGTCTTAGGCCCCAACTTGCGTTTCTTGGTAATGGGCACATTGACTTTCGCTAAGCACCCCCAAGTACGCAGATAAGAAAGTGATGGTTTCCTCCCATTCCACATCTCATATGGAGTTTGATCTTTATTCTTGTTTGGAACTCTATTCAGGACATGACACGAAGTCAATACAGCCTCCCCCACCATGCTTTAGGTAGACCAGCAGTGTCTAACATAGAGTTAACCAAGTCAGTCAGAGTGCGGTTTTTCCTCTCAGCAATCCCGTTTGATTCGGGTGAATAGGGAGGCGTCCTCTCATGAATAATGCCATGTTCCGCACAGAATTCATCAAATATTTTAGAAAAATACTCGCCACCACGATCAGACCTTAGACGCTTGATCTTTCTCTCAAGTTGATTCTCAACTTCGGCCTTATGAATTTTAAAGTAGTCTAACGCTTCATCCTTAGTGCTCAACAAATAAATATAGCAAAATCTAGTTGCTTCATCAATCAACATCATGAAGTATCTCTTTCCACCTTTTGTCAACATACCATTCATCTCACAGAGATCAGAATGTATGAGTTCTAGAGGTGCCAAGTGTCTCTCCTCAGCTGCCTTGTGAGGCTTTCGAGGTTGCTTTGATTGCACACAGCTATGGCACTTAGAACCTTTGGCAATGGTGAAGTTCGGAATTAAACACATGCTGGAAAGCCGAGAAATCAAACCAAAATTAACATGACACAAACATGAATGCCAAATACTCGCATCATCGCTAACATTGCCATGAATATGGTTCACGGACTTACTACAGAATTCAGCAAGAGAAAAACAGAACAAGCCTCCGCAATCATAGCCTTTACCAATGAATTGTCCATATTTTGACACAACAAATTTGTTGGACTCTAACACTACCTTCAACCCGTCCTTGCACAAGACCGACCGCCTAACCAGATTCTTGTTGATAGTAGGGACATGCTGCACATTCCTTAGCTGCACGATCTTTCCCAAAGTAAACTTCAGATCGACCGTGCCAACACCATGAACAGAAGCATGAGACCCATTCCCCATCAGGACGGAGGAACCCCGGACGATCGAGCCGGTGGTAGTCTTGACAGGCTTATTTTTCACTTTGTTCTTCCCACGCTGGGATTTCTGGACCATGTTGGTGCTGCACTGACCTTGATCTCCTTTCTCAGTGACATCCTTCTTCCGAGCCTTCTCCTCAACATCAAGAGATGCAGGACCAGCACCGGAGTGAAGCAGATCTCCCTGGCCTTGTTGTGTTGCTCGCTGAGGATACGACCGCTGATTTTCCGCGTCAACACCATGATTGTTTTTGTTTGTTCGAGGATTTTTACCGTGCGTCA
>QPGU01000601.1:0-50559 GCA_004135705.1 Alloteropsis semialata | reverse complement strand
TTGGATATTAGTTTATATCAATTGTGAGATCAATTATCTCATTTTATATCAATTATCTCAATTATCTCAAATTTTTGATATTAGTTTATATCAATTTTTAGAAACTAGTTGGATATTATACTTAGTTTAGTTTCTATGTTTTCAATGTCAATTATATGTTATTAGTAAAAGAATGAATTTTTGTTATTATAAGAATTAATTTTTGTTATTATAAGAATGAATTTTTGTTATAACGATATAACGGTATATAAGAATGAATTTTTGTTATTATAACGATATATAAGAATGAATCTTAGTTTAGTTTAGTTTCTATGTTTTAAATGTCAATTATATGTTATTTCCTAAATGGGAGATCAAAAAACTTATTTTAGTTTATATTAGTGTGATTTTTTTGATAATAGTTGGATATTAGTTTATATCAATTGTGAGATCAATTATATCATTTTATATCAATTATCTCAATTATCTCAAATTATCTCAATTATCTCAATTATCTCAATTATCACAAAGGTCTCCGTCGCCAAGAACTCAAAAATCTCCGTCACCTCCAGCTAAGCAATCTCCGCCGCCAGCACCTCCGCCGGCAAAGAAAGCTAAGCAACAGAAAGTCAAGGCACCAACAAAGCCACCTGCAAAGAAGCCAGCAAAGCAAGCCAAGGAACCTGCCAAGCTACCATGGGAAAAAACTGATGAGGAGTCCAAGCAGCATAGTCTGGATAAGGTTAAAGAGTTCTTCAAAAAGAAGGAGCCCGAGAAAAAAGAAGTAGTTGATTTTGCTAAGTCTGCTTTCTTTATTGGCATGGCTAAAGAAACTCAGAAGAAATTGTTGTCAGACTATGACCGCTCTATTAAGAAATCGTATGAGAAGAATCACAGGGAGGAGAAGGAGCGACGGAGTCAACAGAGCCAAGAGTCTACCAAGAGCCACAAGAGCGTCAAGCAACAAAGGAAGGGAAAGGCTGTTGCTCAGCTCGGTGAGCAGGAGAGGCAAACAATTGATCCACTCATGGTGAATGCTGGAATTGGACCGGTAGACCTGCTTGAGTTTTGCAAAGAGGCAGGAATGACGCCCTCGCAAATGCTAGATGAGAGTAAGACCCCAAAGGCTATACCAAGGTGGCCATTTCAGCTTGGCTTACCTCTAGTTGACCCCGATACGTACAACACGCTGTCAACAAAAATGTACAGATTACATGAATGGTACCTTCAGGCGTCGGCCCAAGGCCAGAACATGGTGGGATTGAAGATTAGAGATGATGACTACTTTCGTGGCGATAATGTTATGTATCTGGAATTCTCAGAATTTTACCAGATATACCATAGGGATGCCCTTGACGTGTCTCTCCTCAGCTGCTGGGTGCTGTAAGTGCTTCATTTATTTCTATATTTAACGTCTCCTATGTATTGTCAACCTATTATTAAACATTTATTTTTTAAATTGTATCCTGTAGAATGGAGATTGAAGAATGCAGGAAAAACTCATACTTCCACTTGGGCTTCATCGACCCAAAAACTGTAAACCAGCATATGTTACTAAATTTTTATGAAGACACAGTGAACAACATTGACAGATTCTTACGTGTACAACATTACAAGACAATGATTCTATTTCCTTACAACTTTGGGTGAGTACTTTTACTGTCTTGTGCATCTTTTAGTTTTCTTCCTAACATAATTTTTATTTCAATTGACGTGACTCTTGGTACAAAACTTGCATGTAAATAGGTTTCATTGGATATTATTTGTTATACAACCGGACATAAGCTTGTTGACCATCATGGACTCATTGAGGGGACCACGGGACGCGTACCAACCAATGATTGACCTCCTTCAAAAGTAATTTTTGTCCTCGCACTATTATTCCTCTTTAGCTCAGCCAAGAATTCCATTTATTTCATATGGTGTGCGCAGGTGTTGGAAAAAGTTTCGTGCAGAGCAAAAAGGTCCATTCAAGGAACAACTTGGTATCAAAGGAGACTTTCCGGTAAATACTACTATACATAGACCAACATCTCTTTTTTTGTTTCATTATCATGATTATGCATGTAATGACTTGACCATTTCTCCTATAAAGTGTTATAGGCAGAATCAATGCACCAATTTATGTGGATATTATGTCTGTGAGTACATGCACACTCTTGTAGGGCATAAGACGATCGTCACTAATTGGGACCTGACGGTATGTTCCATTTCCATTGAAATCTATATGTATGTATGCATGCATGTGAGTCATAAAAGCTATTATTTATATTTTTCTATTAACCACATCCTCAGATGAAGACAATGAAAGATGAGATCTTACCGGACCAAAGAGTCGCGGCGATTCAAGAGACACTCTGCGGATTTATAATCGATGAGGTCGTGAGCAAGACAGGAGCGTTCTGGTGGGATGGACACGAGCCCGATACAAGGAGCAAATATTAGGAATTTTGTATATGCTCCTTTGAAATCTTGGTGTAAATATTAATATTGAAATCTTGATGTAAATATTAATATTAATCTTGGATTTATCAAAATTTGTTTTATTTAAATATATATATAAGTTTAATATTATTACCGTATATATTAATATCAGTATTAATAGTTTAATGCATTAGTGACGTATAACTAATACATATATGGACATATACGTATATTATTATACAGGTATAATACGTATCTCTGTATAAAAGAAACCAGAAAAGAAAAAGAAAAAGAAAAACAGAAAAGAAAAAAAAGGCCTTTAGTCCCGGTTGGTAATACCAACCGGGACTAAAGGGGCTCCACCCTGGGCGCCGCGTGGAGACCCTTTAGTCCCGGTTGGTATTACCAACCGGGACTAAAGGTGGCTTTTAGTCCCGGGTAAATACCCGGGACTAAAGGCTGGGACCTTTAGTCCCGGTGGCGTAGTCCCGGTTGGATAACCGGGACTAAATCCAGTTTCCAACCGGGACTATATCCGGTTTCTCTACTAGTGTTCAAAGCAGTCGGATGTCTGAAGAATTGGCCGCGCTGTCAGATTATTTATTATTGTCGTACTCCAGTGATTTGTATGTATGATATACACTATATCATTTCAACATTCTGCCACTGAGATGTATCGCTAGGGAATTGAGACTTGAAAACATATTGAGCAGCTGTGCTAATACTGCAATAAAAAAAATGTTTTGGTTGGGCTCATATATCGAAACGTTTTATGATGGAGAATGAATTCGAATGGTTGATGAAGGAATTTAGGATAGATGTTGCATTATAAGCAGCTGTGGAACACTTAGCATAGCAACATTGATGTAGCAGCATTATATTGGACGGAGCCATGTGCATTATTTGAATAGTAATAAAGAGGTTAATTTGGAAGCAGCTAATAAAGAAAAGAAACACGCAAGTATATAGTACAGCAACCATGACGACAAATGAAGCTCAGCTGTATGGCGGATGGCACACATGGATAACTGAATATATCGGGGCGACGATGTAGTAGAGTTGTATGTAGAAGCGAGCGACGAGAGCCTGCACCTCAATCCTCCTCCGACGACAGATATTCCTCCTCTTCAATGGGTCTGCATTAACAATAAATGGGCAAGGACATGCTCATGAGCAAATGCTAATGTGCGAAAAATGGGAGACTCAAAACATAACAGTGGTCATAAGAGGATAATAAGACGCTGCTGAAGGTAAGAAATTAAACCGTCTTTTCTTTTTTTACCTTACTGTTATTAAAAATGCTGATTCCAGCTCGAATGCTGGGCGAGTGGGGAGAGCGTCAGCAGCTTCCTGGAACACGCTCCTGATCAGCGCAGCAGCTTCAGCCTCACTCTTCCCGTATTCTTCTTCGGTCGCCTTCTGCCGCCTCTGTTTACCTAAGTACATCGCCCAGGATGCCGCGATTTTCTCGAGGCTCGGGAGATGCTGGAGCCCGGCAGGTGCTGCCCTGTCCCATTCGGCTGCATCGAAGACCAAATGCAGCTCCCGGAGCGCAGGCATGGCCCCTGCCTTGAACGTCAGGAACGACATCCCATCGCAGTCGAACCAAAACTTTTCGAGGGCTGGAAATCCCGTGGAGCCTTGTATCACGATCCTTTCCATTGGGACACAGCTGGCTGGGATCCGAAGGTGGAGGTAGATGAGGGATGGTAGCCTTGTCCCAATGATGGCAACATCTTCCTGGAGCACCTGCTTCGCCCCAAGCTTCAAATCACGGAGGTTATGGAGCTGGCCAATCCACCTAGGGACTCGAGAGAAGGTGCATCCATTTCCCAGGGAAAGCTGCTCGAGGTTGCGGAAGGGAGGGGAAAGCGAGCTCAGCGCGTCACCGCACAAGGCAACAACATCCGCTTTAGATATCCACATAGCAAGCTGTTTGAGGTTACTGAGCTTATCAAGAGAAGTACCCAGAGCTGCCATCCATGTTGCCTTCGACGACCGAGCACGTCCTCCCTTGGGAAAAACAAGCGACAAATCTGACAGAGCGGTGAGCTGGCCGAGGCCTATAATACTCTCCAATGAGTCCATTGGCAGACTAAAGCCACGCAAAGTGCGCAGCGATTTTAACTTGCCAACCAAGTCAGGCATTCTCGTACCCCAAGGCACGCAAAGATGGGACAAGCGCGGTGCATCAACAATCTCTAGTGAAATGCTACAACGGAATAAACCAAATAAATCCAAAGTCTCCAAAAGTCGCAGTCCCCGTATTTGACAAGGTAGCATTATACTCTCGCCATCTCCTTCAACCCTTAAATACCTCAGCTGTGACAACTGGTTAATGACAGTCAGGTCCATTGCCATGTCATGCCTATTAGCAACGCCAAGGGATAACACCCTCACAAACTTCAACTCCAGCAATGAAGAAGATATCCGATTTGAGTCTCTCAATATGCTAAGAGAACGAATATGTGCTGGATTCACACCAATGGTACCAATATCCACTCTGTCATCGCCTGGACCTCGCAAGCTAAAAACGTTGAGTCGGCGAATGACCTTTTCTTGCACTTCCACTACCTCTCGTGGATCATTTACTGAACTTAGAAAATTATCTTCCTTACATCTCCTTATAATCAAGTCAAGCAGCATATCATGTACTCTGCAGCCAGTTACCCCAACCATGAAGTCCACATATGTAGGTTGAATCATGCTCCTATTGATCAGCTCATTGAAATAACTCTCGGCAGCATCCCATACATCTTGCCCAACAGAGTTACTCACAAAACCTTCTGCCACCCATCGCCTGACCAGCTGAACCCTATTAATTTGATGATCTTCTGGGTAAGAACCGAGATACAGAAAGCATGCCTTCAGATGACGGGGCAGATTCTTGTAGCTGAGATTTAAGATGTACATCATGTCTTCATAGTTGGAGTTTGTTGCGAACTTAGTGGCTAGTGAACTCTGTATGTACTCCCACTGTCCTTCAAATCTTGTCGGTTGGTTAGCTAACATACTGGCCATTGTAATAATTGCAAGAGGTAGACCACCACACTTCCTCAAAATTTCAGATGAAGCTTTCTTCAGCTCAGAAGGACAAGCATCTTCAGATCCAAATATTCTATCAAAGAATAGTTTCTTTGAGTCTTGTTCACTTAGTGGCTTCATGTTATAAATGCATCCCTGGTCGCCGCAACATGATGTAGCTAGATTTTCATTCCGTGTAGTTATCATAACTCTGCTGCAATGATTATTCAGTGGGAAAGCATATTGAATGCTATCCCATGCTTTTGTATTATCCCACAAATCATCAACTATGATGAAGTACCTGCGAAAGACCATATATTGAGCTACACATATGTAATAATCAAGCATTCTCACTTAATTCGAAGAATCAACCGTACGTCCGTACCATATATAAATCTCGCGCGATGGTACCATATATAAATCTCGCGCGATGGTAATATTAGATGTTTCACTTAAATCATCAATAATTATATACAAATATAGCCAAACTTTACTAAAAATAATAAATGTTAGACATGCAAGCCAATTCCTTTTTGGTCCAACTTAACCCAAATGACTTGTCTGATGGCTGCTTCCAGCTCTCCAACATTACTTTCCAATGTAATACTAAATCTAACAGTTAATGCTTCAAATCGTTTCTTTTTTTAAGACCTAATCATGAGCCACCCGACCCTATAGGCTCGATCTAACCCACTGAAAAAATGCCGAAACAAGCCCGACCATATGACGAGTCGGGCATGGGCCTAAACATCGAATCCGGTGGTCGGCTTGGGCCAGGCGCAGGCCAAAATTTTTGACCCAAAACCCGACCTAACATGAAAATTACACATAATTACATGGTTTTGACCCGACCCGACCTAACCCAACAATGCGACGGGTTGGGCATGGGCCAACAAATACAATCCAATTTTGTTGACCCAAAACCCAAAAAGACTTGACCCGACAAATGATCAGGTCTACCCTTTTTATCTAGTTTAAAGTGAAAACTTTTTAGTCGTAGATATCTTTTGAAATTTGTAACCGTTTGTACAGGTAAGGCGATATTATTTCTGTAGAAAACTTTGTGACCCTACGTTATTATATTATTCAATGTTAAATCAATGTGGAATCTACAATGACTTGGAGACTAAATCAAATCTTAGATTTTAGGGACTAAATCAAATAATAAACTTTCGGTGCTAATGTTCATATATTTGTTTGATCATACTTTTAGTATGTTTTTCTCATAAAAAGTTAAGGAACAAATTATTCACACGTATAAGCTAATAATTTACTTAAAAGTAAGTTGGACCGTAGAAAAGAATTTGTCCAATAATGAAGAGGCTTACATGTTAAAGTTAGACTAGTCACAATATGTTAACTCTTCAAACTTTCCGTGCTAATGTTCATATATTTGTTTGATCATACTTTTAGTATGTTTTTCTCATAAAAAAGTGAAGGAACAAATTATTCACACGACGTATAAGCTAATAATTTACAGTAAGTTGGACCGTAGAAAAGAATTTGTCCAATAATGAAGAGGCCTACATGTTAAAGTTAGACTAGTCACAATATGTTAATTCTTCAAAATTAAAGAAAACATGATGAGGCGTACTACCTCTTATCCTGTAGATGTCCTCTCAGTCTGTTGATAGGATCTTGCGGCTGGCAAGCATGAGAATATGTGCCTAGCCCTAGTTGCGATAGCAAACTGTTGAATAGCCCTATCATCTCTGGCTTTTGAGAAACAGACACAAATGCCTTGCAATCAAACTTCCCTCCAACTTCGCGATACACCTCGTTGGCAAGCGTGGTCTTCCCTAAACCTCCAAACCCTACTATTGCCATCATCTTTAATTGTTGCCCTTTGTCCATTGCCCAATTGATAAGCTCATTTTTTTGGGCATCGATTCCCACAAGGCTCGCAGAATCCTTGTAGATTGCCGATAAGCGAGGGTCAACAGCTACAGGGGCAGTAACTGAGATGGGCTGATCAAGCATGTACCTCTTTCGGCGTTCGCTTGCTTCCATCACTTGGGCCTTGATCTCTTCGAATTGATTGGCTAGGTGATAACGATCCATGAAAGTTCTCAAGTACTCTATAGCTTTCCGAAGGATCCCCACCTTGTTGTTGGGTTGACCAACACGTTGCATGAAGTCATCAATGCGGTCTTCGATGTTGTAGGACATCTCTATTATATCTTTCCTCCAATTCTTGGCCTGTTGGTCGAGTTCATCAGCGCTGTCCATCTTCTCAAGGAGAGCGTCCATGTCTCTGAGCTCATGCTGGAGGTAAATCACCATCTTTCGCAGCCCCTTGAGCTTCTTGTACTCATCGCCCATGAGGGTGGTGAGCTTGGCCAGGACGGGCTTCATCACTCCCATGGAGACGCTCACCACGGCAGCTGCCGCCATCTCTCAGCTGTAAACTCCCAACTAATTCCTCACTGCAGTAGCTTATTACGTACGCGTGTGCTTCCGCTTGCACAGGGTGACGAGCCTTGTGTGCTACCCTGTCCAAGCCGATGAAGTCTGCAAGGAAAAAGAAAGAAAAGAAACGAAGGTGGTTGGTATACGAGAATTCGATATGTGCTCAATAATTATTAGGTACAAATTAGGGTAACACCCGCAGCTGGGTTCAAGGCTGCTGATCTGATGAGCTCACCGGTGCTTCCTGAAACAGTTTTGGTGGTGCAAGATCCTGTCAGTTCAAAGCTGCTGTCTGCCAAGGTCAGATGAAGTCGTCGGATCTGAGATGTTAGGCCATGGCAAGCAGCCAGGGGGGTCGGAGCCTGAGGCTTGTGGCAGCTAGCTTGTGAAATGGCTCGAAGCAGCAACAAGTGATCGAGCAGCAGGCCGGCCGTATCGTATGCTAGATAGAACAACTAATGGATCGAAAGAAACAGGGGCGTAATTAAGAATCTCTGTCGGGAAGAAGAAAGTGAAAAATATGGTAGGAGGTATATATATTCTGGGGAGGATACATAGTCCTACATATGGAAACTGAAAATTTTAACAACTCACCGTCAGATCGCCCATACAAATCAGCGAAATCAATCACAGAAAATCAGCTGCAAATACGCCCACTCTTCACTCATCGTGCAATCTGTAGTCAAAGCTAGCACAACCTAGGCATGAAGGCAGAAGGATGGAGAAGTTAGTTGTGACTACTGGATGGATGGTTTGAGTTTGGTGGGTTTTCGGCGAATGGAGCGGTTGTCGATTGCGGCCGGCGTGTTGCAGGTAGGCTCGGTGAGGAGGCATCTTAGCATGCTTTCTACCGGCTACCACTCGTCGTGTCGCGTCTTTCACAGCTCACGACCTAATCAATTGTTTTCTGCCACTAGAACATAGATTAAGGCATCCAAGAGCTTGGTAGGCTTGGCCAGGATGGTGGTGCTGACGTTGACATGAATCCGCCATGTCTCAGATTAATTAGCTCTAGGATCGGAGTTTCTCACTTCATTTGCCTATAGTGCTTAGTTGTGATTGAGTCTGTGTGTTGATGATAAGCAATTACTACACTACGGTCACTTGGTGTGAGAGCAGAAAAAAAAAATTGTTCTGTTCTACTCAAACTATACCTCTGAGTTTGACCAAGTTTATGAAATAATAATAATATTTAGAATAGTAAATAGCAATAATTAGACCGAATATAAGATATATTTTTATAATTTATTTATTTGATGGGTTAGATGCCAACATTTTTTATAAACTTGATAACGTGTAAAGATGATAACGTGTAAAGAATACATAGACATATACAAGGACTTGCACTGCGATAAATAATTGCACAGGAAGTTGCAGTGAAATTAGGCTTCATAATAAACTAGGTTCGTGCCCGTGCGTTGCTACGGGAAAATACAAATCATAGATAAATGTCATACTAATCTTACCGGAAACAATAGCTATTATGCTAGATAAAAAAGTATGGACCATTATTAATTTACTTAATCTATTTACAAAGTTCCAAGATTTTACAAAAGATATATAATAAACGGTGTTGAAGCATATATTTTTGACAAGGGTACATGTATTAGACTGAAACAAGATAACTATTTTAGGAGCTAAATGAAATCCGTGCACCAACGTACCAAGCAATTAGTATGTTAGTTTGGCTCACATTGACATTTTGCTTCTATAGAGCTGTAGCAATACAATAAGGAGTATCTCCATATCCAGAGTCACTTGTACAATATTTTCCACGGTATGTGAAAATGTGGATACATGTCCAGCAGAACATCAATTCAGAAAAAAAATAGCAGCACAGAAATCCTCACTGAATGGATCAGAAATCACTTTCAAACAAAGTGCACAAATCTGAGTACAAAGCTGCTGGGCCGGCTGGCCGTACCTTGTGGTCAGGAGAGGAGGAACACTTCCTCTGAAAAA
The DNA here is from genome assembly GCA_004135705.1 of Alloteropsis semialata. Classification (NCBI taxonomy): domain Eukaryota; kingdom Viridiplantae; phylum Streptophyta; class Magnoliopsida; order Poales; family Poaceae; genus Alloteropsis; species Alloteropsis semialata. Next base: position 40,761 of record QPGU01000601.1, on the reverse strand, counting down.
AAAATCACATGCTAGGAAGATCATTCCCATCTAGAGAATGTGAAGTAATAATAAAGGAAAGGCAACTTGCAGAATGAAATAGACATGAAGGAGGAAATAGATCAATTTCTCACAGATACTGTTAGGCCACTCAGATAAACCACATTTTTCATTTTGGTTAAGGTGAAATAAGGGAAACACGGGATAAGGTGTTATAGACTGGTACAATAAGGTGTTATAGACTTGTACATGTACATGGAGTAGGGATCAGATAGCACATGTGTGAAAGCCATAAGAACTACTCAATGTAACAATCGAGTTTATTTATTGATCGTGTACCAAACAAAAAGAAAAAACTATAGTGATCCCTTAACTAATAGGATCATATTATCATGTATGCAAAATAAACCATGTAGTGATAACCGATAACAATTGATGGCGACCTAGGTAGTTTAACAGAGTCTCACTGGCCCAGACTTGTTGGCCAATTTCAGGCAATCTGATTGTAACTCTCATGGGTGAAATAATTACACTTTTTGTATCTTAGATGAATAGCCACATCAACTGGGATCGATTAATAGCCCCATATTAGATATGTAGAATCCAAACAAAAATTCAGAGAACCCACAAACTGCACTCTTTTTATCTCAGATGAATAGCCTCACCTAGGATCAATTGATAGCCCCAAATTGGATATGCATAATCCAAATTAAAATTCAGAGAATCCATTAACTGCATACTCATAGTCATAAAAGACTCAAACAATACATGTAGGAGTATTCTACTATGCTGTAGGCAACCTTGAACACTGTTAAACTAATTATCATCCAGTGCATCACTAAAGAGCACATCCAGAAACCCCAATCAGACTGTTTAGAAAGTCCAATACCTTTTAGCTCCTAGCCGGGCATTAGACCTTGAGCTTGGCCTTTGTTGTGCTGGATCTCACCACTTTGGACTATCTGGTATCAATAGAGGGTAACAAGAAAATGAACATGTGAGAAGGTTGTCAGAAAAGAACTGATAGCAGCCTTCAGTACATGCCTTGAGGGATGAAAACGATCGGAAACGGTGGAAAACGGTATCGCAAATTTATGCAAATGTAGAAAATAAAAATGGTACGGTCAGAATTTTTCTACATTTTATCAAATGAATAATTCAAAATACTGTACATTATGGTGAAAAAATTAGTTGAAAATAACAATTTTTATATCTTAGGAAAAACAGAAATAGTCAGAAATTATATCATAATACGAAATACAAAATCGGTCGGTACGGGATTTTTCCCGACCATTTTCAACCCTTGCCTTCAGTATGTTTGGGTCCTTCCATGGTCTTTTTCAGACATGAGGCAGCCTCCGTATTCAGGACATGTACAAGTGCCGCAAGAAATTCCGGCAATTCACTGAGCATTTTTTTTACAAATGAAAAAGAATGATCACAAGCAAGCATTAGAAAAAAACAAATTTCCCAAAAGGAGTATATTGGACATCACTTATCTGGCCTCAATTATTTGAAGTAGCTTACACAGCATATAAAGCAAAGCAAAATTCTATTTATGTAGTCTGCACTTCATTAGAAACTCACATGTATATTGGCGGTGCTCCATAGCAGTCGAAAGCTCGGACCAGCATTGACGATAAACATCTGATAAAGAGTCTGGAGATGCAACATATTAACAGGAAACATGTACTCACCTGTTGACTAATTCAATAATTCATTGACCTTCCCCTGTAAAATGGCCCCTTTCCTCGTAAGCTTGGACTGCAGGAAAGGAAGCACAAGCACATAACATATGTGAAACCTTTCTGGTTTCTGCCGATAACAAGCAAATAATGGCATTGTATTGACATCAACCAGCGGCACGGCGGAGCGGATCCTAATCGACTCGATCTCGCCGAACGGCGCGAAGAACTCCTTAGTGAACCAAATCGAGGAGAGCGCGTATGAGATTTGACGGCGGGCAGCAGTGGGCTGCTGTCTGGCCACACGCCACTTGCGGCCTGGCCACCTCGCCTGCTATCCGGCCGTGCAGCTGGCCGTCTTGGCGCCCGGGCTGGCCGCCTGCTATCCGGCCGCGCCGCTGGCCGCCTTGCGCCCAGCCTGGCTGCCGCCTTCGTGAGATCTGAAGAAAGAGAGGATTCGCGGGATCGTGAGACCGATAGGATCGGAGAGAGCCGCGGGATCGACAGAGGAGAGTATGGCGGCTGCGCGTTTTTTTTTTTGGATCGGCTGCGGCTCCTGAGCGGCGTGGCGAGGAGGACCATACGCGCGGGGAGAGGAGCGGTGTGCGCGGATCGCGTAGGGCGGACGGGGTGCCGGGGATCGCGGGGGCGGATCGATCTCCCGAGCGGCCGCGCACACGAAGCGAAGGACGAAACAAAGACGGACGAAAAAACATCTGTATTTCCTTCTTTTTAGTTGTGTTTTTAGTTGTAGTAGAGAAGGTCCAGTCGGCTCTAGTTGTCATATGATATTTCGCTCATCTTTGGCGGGATCCTTTTGTCTTTTCCTTTTTATTCTTTTTTTTTGAGAGGCCCTAGTCTAGAATACAAGGCTGTAGTATCTGAACTCAGTCGCAAACGCACACCAAACACACCCACTCACACCACACATAACACCTTCTATGACTAAGCTAAGATCTAGATCTTGTATTCTATTTTTGCCTGCACATGTGCCAAAGCACGGTCGGATGGGGCTTCAGAAGATTATTCGAGAACACTGTTCCTATGGTGGGAAGCCGACCAACCGAGCTACGGCTCGGTCCCCTCTTTTCCTTTTTATTCTTGCAAGTGGACCGAGACTCGCAATGTATATTTCTTGATAGGAAAATCAACGTCGACAGCCACTGGCTTCGCCGGCGACTCTGGTCCGCTAGGGCGTCCTCGAGCAGCCACCGGTGCTGTTAACATTATATGGATTTTTTGATATATTTTAATTCTGATATAAGCATGTAAATCAAGATAACAGTTAGCGATTTTGTAACAACATGATATGTCCATGTGTTAAAGTTTAATTTTTTTATTAAACAATAACAAAATAAAAAAACCAGACAAGGTTCACATTATACCCTGAGACGGGACCATTGCTGGGGCAGCGGGTGCGCCGTTACCATCTGGATTAGTAATACTAATAGGTCTACCTTGTTCGATGTAGCCACACAGAATCAATGCAATGATGAGGTGATGTAGTGCAGTCCCTCGATCGGCACTAGGAAGTGGTGGACGTAGTCGTAAAAGCCACCGGAAAGAAGACGAAACCGAAAGCGAGCAGTTGCATGGAGATGCTCCCAAAAAACCTTATCGTCTGGCTTTCTTGAGCACGATCTCAGGCCGTCAAGATTTCGGAGGCTCTACTCTCGCAAGGACCATGAGTGCAGTGCTAGCGATGGGAAGTCAACCGTTGCAGCAGGATGGAGAAGGGAGAGATCTCCGAAACATGAGTATGTGAGAAAGGTTGTGGATCTGTGTCTTTCCGGAGAGCTGAGAGCCTCTTTATATAGGCGCATAGAGGGAGAATGCACTTGGATGATTCTGCAGAAAAGGCAAGTTTCCCGCAGGGCAAATAAGGCACGTCCCCATGAGCAGTAAAGGCAATTATCGATTCTACCATAAATATCAATATTTCCCGCAACACATCATATCCGTCCGTCCGTCCGTCCGCACCGCGCCGCCCACCACACTATGCCACACCACGATGAGGCGAGCGAGCGCGCACGCGCGTGCAGCACCCGGTCTCTTTTCACTAACTTCACATAGGGTGTACCACATGTACACCTAATAAGTTGGTTAGATCATTGTTGACGCCAAAAATTAGGTGTTGACTTTCTAAAAACAACACTGTGGCCTGGAAGATTTGCTTGAACTTCAGTGCAGGCTCAAAATTTTGAGTTTCATGGCGTGCCAGTCAATTTGACCTGAAATTGACAATGTAAAGTTTAATCAGTAATCTCAATATAACTCATCGGCCAAAACTCCGATTTGTTCCCACAATCGGATCAACATAGAAAGGAGTCCGATGCAAACATGAACCGCCGGCCTTAAGTTCGAATCGTAATGATATTACATGTAATAAAACAAGCCATCGACTACAGGAGCCGATTTGGTAATAAATCAGGTTTAAACATATTCTTTATTATGCATATCTTTAAAGACTTAAATAAACTAAAGTCAATGTCACTAGCAATTGGATTGGACCTAACCGAGACAGCGTTACTGGCAAGGCACAGAATTTAGTCTATTTGCGCCGATAGGTCTATGTGTCATAAAGAACTCGCTTAAACTTAGTTAATTTGTAACTTGATTATTAAATCTAAATCGCGGCCGGCGAAATTCACCAACAAATCAAACAACCCAAACGATGGAAATTCACGAATGAAAGAGCGAAATGGCACGAGTCAACCACGCACTTACTCCCACTTGTGTTCATCTGTGGCCAAAGCTTCGAAAATGAAGGTGAGGACGTTATTGGCTTGAGTTTGATGGGTTTTTAGCAAGCCGTGTTGTCTTTAGATGCGTTGCAGGGACGGCGAGGCATCTTTCACAGATAACGAGCTAATCAATTATTTTCTGCCTCTAGATTGGCGACCATCAGAGCAAGAGTATTAAAGTCTTGTCGTTGCCAGATGAAGTGTACTCTTGTGATCCTCAAGATCCACGCCATGGTTAAAACTACTCGTGGCCGGCGCTACCTGTTCCGTTCCATCGGGCCATTATGCATGTTCAAAACTATGCGTATAAAGCAAAAAGATTCCTGCATCGAGTCACGTGGATTAGCAGTTTTGAATGCCACAGGAGCGTGTTGGTTCTTGGTGTAGAGCAGCGTAGACTGTGGACACGGAAGCATCAGTAAGCCACACATTTTGTGCTGTGCTCTGTGACTGAATGACCTGGATGGCTTGGAGCCTTGAACAAGGAGGAGCAGTGGCTTAGATTAGGATACAAAGACATTCATCACGCTCTGACGCTTGCCAGCTGCACCCTACTATGAGTCTGTGACCGATCCTCCAGGTGGAACAATTAAGGGATGGAACAAGCTTCTCAAAAAAGAACCATTCCTTTCCTATCAACTACGGAGCTAGTATGAAAGGAATTACATTCAGCAACACTACATACTATTGTTCATCCACATTGAAGGTGCATCTAAACCCCTAATTCGATTTTGAAGATTAAAGACAATATGATCATTACGACTGACGTGTGCTTTGCAGCGGCATTCAATTAAGTTAGTGCAATGATCAGTTTCATGGTATTCTTGGCCCTCATCGTATGATTTAAATGTGTCGGATCAAAAGATATGCGAGAAGCGTAATGACAAGCTAGTTCCTAGTGCCATTTGGAGTTGAGAGGCACTCGGATTAGTTAGGTCTTTGTTTTTCCTTTGGCCGTACTATAAAGGGGGTAAGAATGATAACTTGACCTATATGAGACTAGAGTCTAGGGTGTGGTGCACACTTGTGAAATCTTAGCACTAGGTAGCTCAGATGAAACCTTGGAAGCTATGGAAGAAAGTTAGAAACTCCAAGAATTTGAATTGGATGAGTTTTAGGACTTAGTGGTGGCATAATCGCCCCCATCGACTATTGCGGTTGTGACCTCAGTGGTCACCGCGATAGTTAGTGCGCCTGGCCGAGATGGCCGGGGCACTGTGCCCCACCGACTATTGCGATGCTCATATGAGCGCCACCGCAATAGTCGGTCTAGTGAGGCAGGGGACTGGTTCATCTCTGATTTGACGGACTATTGCGATGGTAAATGGGTTTTCACCCACCGCAATAGTCGGTCCCCCCTGTCAGTAGCTATTGGTGGAAGGCCAAAAGGTGGCCACCGATTATTGCGGTGCGGGCAACCCTGCACAACCGCAATAGTCGGTCGTGCTGATTTCAGCTGAAATTCGGGTCAACGGCTAGTTTGCTTGCTTGGCCTATAAATACTCCATGTGTTCATCCAATTGAGCCCTCTTGTCGTTTGAGGAAGTTCATTGTGATATTTGGGACATAAGAGCAAGCAAAACACTAGTAGTGATTGTGGAGTTCTTGATTTGCAAGATTAAGGACATCATTAGTGATATTTGGGACATAAGAGCAAGCAAAACACTAGTAGTGATTGTGGAGTTCTTGATTTGCAAGATTAAGGACATCATTAGTGCTTAGTGAGTAGCAAGTGTGCATCCTGAAGGTGCATCTAGGACCCTAATTTGATTTTGGAGATTAATGACAACATGATCATTGCGACTAATATGTGTTTGGCAATGGCATTCAATTAAGTTAGTGCAATGATGGGTTTTCATGGTATGCTTGGCCCCCATCATTTGATTTGTATATGTCGGATCAAAGGATATGCAAGAAGCGTAAGTACAAGTTAGTCCCAAGTGCCGTTTGGAGTTGAGCGGCACTTGGATTAGTATAGGTCTTTGTTTTTTCTTTGGCCGTACTATAAAAGGGGGCAAGAGTTGTAGCTTGATATAAATAAGACTACAGTCTAATGGTGATGCACACTTATGAAATTCTAGCACTAGGTAGCTCAGATGAAGCCACGAAAGCTATGGAAGAAAGTTAGAAACTTAAAGAATTTGAATTGGACAAGTTTCTAGACTTAACGGTGCAAAAGTCGACAGCACCGACTGTTGCGGTGACCAAACTGGTCACCGCAACAGTTGGTCAGTGCTGGGCCAGGAGGGCCCGGTGGACTTGGTTCCACCGACTGTTGCGGTGCTCAGCCGAGCACTGACTGCAACAGTCAGTTGTGCAGAGGCCAGGAGGGCCCAGTGGACAATCCACCACCGACTGTTGCGGTGCTCAGCTGAAGCACCACCGCAACAGTCGGTCCCACAAGGCCAGAGACAAATTCGTCTCTGGTTTGATGGACTGTTGTGGTGCGACAGGGTTTTACCTCCACCGCAACAATCGGTCCTCCTGTCAGTGACCCTTGGGTGTAGATGAAAAGTGAGCACTGACTGTTGCAGTGCGTGTACTTTTACACGACCGCAATAGTCGGTCGATTCGACTTTAGCAGCAACTGAGCCCCAACGGCTAGTTGCTTTGCTTGGCCTATATATACTTCATGTATTGGTTCAATTCAGCTCTCTTGCGACCTAAGGAAGTTCATAGCAATATTTGGGAGCTAAGAGCAAGCAAAGCACTAGTAGAGATTGAGAAGTTCTTGATTGTGAAGATTAAAGATATCTTTTAGTGCTAAGTGAGTAGCAAGTGTGCATCCACCTTTATCTCTTGTCTTGTGCAGGTCAAGTGAAGCTATTGCTTGTCACTCTTGGTGATCGGCATCACCTAGACGGCTTGGTGGTGGTGTTCTAGGTGATCTCTCAAGGAGGCGTCTTGTGAGAGGCCCGAGAAGGTGTACACGGCGTTTCGAGTCCGCCGTTTCGGAGGGGACAATCGATATCCACTAGAGAGCACTTGATCCTCGTGTTGGATCAAGGGGGAGCAACACCCTCATGTTGGGTGCTCCAACGAGGACCAGGGGAGAGTGTCGACTCTTCGATACCTAGAGAAAAAATCTGGCCTCCTAACTCTCTCTTTACTTTTGGCAATTTACATTTCCGCATTTACTTTCTTAGAATTGCCATGCTAGACTAGGATTGGAACTAGGTTGCAAAACTCTTTTTAGCAACTAGATAGTCACACTAGCTAAGAATAGGCACATAGGGTCAGTGTTCGCCTACACGGGCTACACGACTGTGTACATGATGGGTCACCGTGCAGTTTAGGCCCTAAACGGTACATTACACGTTACACGGGCTACATGGTGTGTACACGGCCAAAATGGGCTACACGGCACGGGAAAAAGCGTCCTAAATGGGTAAGTAGCATGCCGTTTAGGGTGAGTAGCATGCCGTTTAGGAGATAGGGCATGTCTTTCGTAGGTCTTGTTTAAGTGTTCAATTTTAATTCGTGCAAGGCGCATTCGCAGTTTAAATTACTTATTTGCATCTTGTCATTAATTATTTTTAGCCAATTTTAGACATATATACATGTTATTATAATTATTTTTCATTAATATAGTAAAAACCGTGTAATCCGTGTAATACCGTGTACACGCCGTGTACACAGTTTATTCACTACACAGACCCACACCGACCGTTTAGCATTTACCGTTTAGGTGAACATTGCATGGGATGAATTGGCTTGGTTAGGTGTTTAGTTCCGCAAAAAAATTATTAGAAGCCTAATTCATCCCCCTCTTAGGCATCTTGATCCTTTCACATCCATTCTTTCTTTTGGTCTTGTGCAGGTCAAGTGAAGCTATTGCTTGTTACTCTTGGTGATCGGCATCACCTAGATGGCTTGATGGTGTTGTTCTTGGTGATCTCTCTAGCAGGCGACTTGTGAGAGGCCCAAGAAGATGTACACGGCTTTGGAGTCCGCAGTTCCAGAAGGGACAAATGACATCCACTAGAGAGTACTTGATCCTCGTGTTGGATCAAGAGGGAGTAACACTCTCGTGTTGAGTGCTCCAATGAGGACTAAGGGAGAGTGCTGACTCTTCGATACCTCGGGAAAAAATTTGGCCATCTATCCCTCTTTTTACATTTAGCAATTTATTTTTTCATTTACATTTCTTAGAATTGTCATGCTATACTAGGATTGGAACTCAAACCCGTTTTTATCGTCTAGATAGTCACACTAACTAGAGATCAATCCAGTCTAATCAATTATTTTCTGCCTCTAGATTGGCGACCACCAGTATCAAAGTCTTGTCGTTGCCAGATGAAGTCTAGCTAGTCTTGTGATGATCCTCAAGATCCACGCCATGGTTAAAACTATTCGTGGCCGGCGCTACCTGTTCCATTCCATTGGGCCATGCATGTTCAGAACTCTGCGTACAAAGCGAAAATATTCCTGCATCCATCGAGTCAAGTGGACTAGCAGTTCTGAATGTCACAGGAGTACATTGGTTCTTGTCGTATAGCGTGGACTGTGGACATGGAGGCATCGGCAAGCCACACATTGTAGACAGACAGCTAGCGTCTTAGATTAGGATACAAAGGCATGCGTGATCACACTCTGACGCTTGTCAGCTGCTTCCTAATATGACCGATCCTCCATATGGAACAATTAAGGGATGGAACAACAAGCTTGTCCAAAAAGAACCATTCCTTTCCTATCAACTAGTACGGAGTATGAAAGGAATTACATTCAGCAACACTACGTACTATTGTTCATCCACATCACGCAACTGCATGCTTAATGTCTGAAGACAACATTCCCCGCCAGATCAACATCGACGGTGACAGAGCCCCATTTCTTGATCTCCCCGGCGAGCATCTTGTCCGCGAAGGTGTCCTCCAGCAACCTCAGGATGGCCCTCTTCAGCGGCCTCACTCCGTAGCTCGCGTCGAAGCCTTCCTCCACCACCAGCTCCTTGAACGCCTCCGTCACCTCCAGCTCGATCCCCTTCTTCCTCACCTGGCCGGCGACGCCCTTCAGCATGATGCCGGCGATCTCCTTGACCTCGGCCTTGGTGAGCTGCCTGAACATGACCGTGTCGTCCAGCCGGTTAAGGAACTCGGGCCAGAAGTGCCGCTTCATCTCCTCGCCCACAAGCTCCTTCATCCTGCCGTAGCCGACGCCCGCGCCATGGACGCCATTGTTACCAACAACGACGCTGCCACCAATGTTGGACGTCATGATGATAAGCGTGTTCTTGAAGTCCACCGTCCTCCCATGGCCGTCAGTCAGCCGGCCGTCGTCTAGGATCTGCAGCATGATGTCGAACACCTGTGGGTGCGCCTTCTCGATCTCATCAAACAGGATCAGCGTGTGCGGCCGCTGCCGCACGGCGTCTGTCAGTTGGCCACCTTCTTCATGGCCGATGTAGCCTGGGGGCGCACCGATCAGTCTGGCCACCGAGCATTTCTCCATGAACTCACTCATGTCCATCCGAACCATTGCATCCTCCGAGCCGTAGTAGAAGGTGGCGACCGCCTTTGCAAGCTCCGTCTTGCCAACGCCGGTTGGGCCAGCGAATATGAAACTCCCGATGGGTCGATCTGGCTCATTGAGGCCCGCACGAGCACGCCGGATTGCACGGCTGATCACCCTGACGGCCTCGTGTTGGCCGACGACGCGCTTATGAATGACCTCCTCCATCTTGAGCAGTTTGTTAGTTTCGTCCATGGTGATTTTTTGCACGGGAGCGCCGGTCCAGAAGGATACAATATGATGGATGTCTTCTCCAGTGACCACTACTGGCCCGGCAGACATGCCAGGATTCTCTGGAGTCATCTCTTTGCTCTTGTCGTTCAGGGACTTGATCTCCAGTTCACGATCGCGAAGCTCCTTTGCCTGATTGCAAAGCATTTCAATGGACTTAATTGTCAGTTACAACATTTGGAGAAGATGTCCAAATAAAAGAAACTAGAGAGATGACCCGCGCATTTGCGCGGCTAGTATATATAATTTAAATATCTATATATATCTATTTTTGCATCTTTTTATTTTTTCTAAACTTTTTTCCCTTGCCAGTGTCCTCTTGTTACACATTAAGCCAAATTGTTGACAAAACAGTTCAGCCATTGTCATAACATTTTTCTTTTTTAAGACTACTATTATCTTTGTTGCTCAATCTCTTATAATTATACCGTATATGTACATCTTTGTTTATTTTTATTTTGACTAAATAACTTTGTTTGGAGTTAGGTTTAGTTAATGATAAGCTAAAATCAAGCATCTAGGCTACCCAACAACATCTGCAACCACTCAAAATTAAAAAAGGCAGTGTGGTACAACCAACAAAGCATGACTACCATATCAGATATATAAGCTAAAAAAATTAGGTTATATGGGTTATCATGGTATAGAGGAATTTCTAGAGTAAAGCTAAAATGAGCTTGAACCTTAGAGACGAACAAAAAGCAATATTATAGAACCTAACTTTTCTAATGACATTGGTGGATGCTTTTAAAAAATATGTATCAACATTTTAGGCTATTTTTTATGTAATGGCAGTGATAGTAATTTTTAAATAGTTACAGGGGTATTTTCAGCTAAATCTTACGTAATGGCAGTGGTGGGTAATTTTAATTTTTCTTATTTTTTCCGATTAACGTTTGGTGGATGCTTTTAAAAAATATGTATCAACATTTTAGGCTATTTTTTATGTAATGGCAGTGATAGTAATTTTTAAATAGTTACAGGGGTATTTTCAGCTAAATCTTACGTAATGGCAGTGGTGGGTAATTTTAATTTTTCTTATTTTTTCCGATTAACGTTGGAATTTCTAGGCCTTGAGAGCGAACGTGGAAGCTCCGTTTGTTGGCCAAATACTAAGATAATAGATGCCATGTATATATATATATCACGTATTACCCTTTTGTAGTTCTCATTGTGGACGGTATCGTTCTTCTCCTTGATGATTTTGTTCAGCTCCGCTTCAACATCTTTACCGTCGTCCTTGGATGGCATTTGCTGTGGCTCCATCAAGACGATTGGACTGTTCTCAATAAACAGTCGATGATAGTATGTTTGATTTGAAGGGTTTGTACCTGGGCATGTCGTAGATCTACAAGAGGACCTGCTTGGTCAATCAAGTCAATGGCTTTGTCAGGGAGGAAACGATCACTGCAAATAGAAGCAACAGTCAAAATATCAAATTATACATACATATATATAGGGCACATTAATTGCTAGAATACTTTGTCTGAGCATGATGTTAGAATATTCATGGATTCCATAATTGTTTGAGGCCACAGACCTTATGTACTTATATGAGAGCTCGGCAGCTGCAGTCAGTGCTCCATCGGCATATTGGACCTTATGATGCTTTTCATATCGCTCTCGAAGCCCTCGTAGAATTCCTATGGTTTCATCAACTGTGGCCTCTGGAATCTTTACAGGTCCAAAACGCCTTTCCAGTGCAGCATCTTTCTCAATGTGCTTCTTGTATTCATCAGTCGTCGTAGCTCCAATAAGCTAACAACAGGAAATGCGAGTGTGAAGATGTATAAGCAAGACCAAGATTAACAGAAAGAAAATGAGTCGCATTTTGCGAGAATTTGTATGTAGGTAATGCTGACCTGCAGTTCACCTCTTGCTAGTGCTGGCTTAATGATATCAGCAACATCAGTAGGATTTACAAGACACGATCCTGCTCCTATTAGAGTGTGAACTTCATCTATGAACAGTATTATTTTGCCAGACCGCTTGACCTTTTTTTTTTGAAGGGCAAACTGTGGGGGAGTTCCCCACAGCACTTCATTTTCTATTACTAGTCCATCAACCCGTGCTCCCGCACGGGCTAATATTTTTAAAAGCTATTATATTTAAAATTATTCAAAAATTAAACTCCTACCTAATAATCAAAATTGTTTATATACTACTTTTTTTTATTTTTGTCAATACTTCAATATAAATTGTTTATATACTACTTTTTTTATTTTTATATACACCTGTGGGTGCGCCTTCTCGATCTCATCAAACAGGATCAGCGTGTGCGGCCGCTGCCGCACGGCGTCTGTCAGCTGCCCACCTTCTTCATGGCCAATGTAGCCTGGGGCCGCACCGATCAGTCTGGCCACCGAGCATCTCCATGAACTCACTCATGTCCATCCGAACCATTGCATCCTCCGAGCCGTAGTAGAAGGTGGTGACCACCTTTGCAAGCTCCGTCTTGCCAACGCCAGTTGGGACAGCGAATATGAAACTCCCGATCGGTCGATCTGGCTCATTGAGGCCAGCACGAGCACGCCGGATTGCACGGCTGATCACCCTGACGGCCTCATCTTGGCCGACCACGCGCTTATGAAGGACCTCCTCCATCTTGAGCAGTTTGTTAGTTTCGTCCATGGTGATTTTCTGCATGGGAACGTCGGTCCAGCAGGATACAATATGACGGATGTCTTCTTCAGTGACCACTGCTGGCCCGGTAGACACGCCAGGATTCTCTGGAGTCATCTCTCTTTGCTCTTGTCGATCAGAGACTTGATCTCCAGTTCACGATCGCGAAGCTCCTTTGCCTGATTGCAAAGCATTTATTTCAATGGACTTGTCAGTTACAGCATTTGGAGAAGATGTCCAAATAACACAAATGCCATGGATATATATATCAATGCACCATTGTACGTATTACCCTTTTGTAGTTCTCATTGTGGACGGCATCGTTCTTCTCCTTGATGATTTTGTTCAGCTCCGCTTCAACATCTTTAATGTCCTTGGATGGCATTTGCTGTGGCTCAATCAAGACGATTGGACTTTCATATATTATGGAATGAAAAATAAACAGGCAATGATGGTATGTTTGAGTTGAAGGGTTTGTACCTGGGCATGTCGTAGACTTACAAGGGGACCTGCTTGGTCAATCAAATCAATGGCTTTGTCAGGGAGGAAACGATCACTGCAAATAGAAGCAACAATCAAAATGTCAAATTATACATACATATATATAGGGCACATTAATTGCTAGAATACTTTGTCTGAGCATGATGTTTGAATATTCACGGATTCCATAATTGTTTGAGGCCACAAACCTTATCTTTACTTATATGAGAGCTCGGCAGCTGCAGTCAGTGCTCCATCGGCATATTGGACCTTATGATGCTTTTCATATCGCTCTCGAAGCCCTCGTAGAATTCCTATGGTTTCATCAACTGTGGCCTCTGGAATCTTTACAGGTCCAAAACGCCTTTCCAGTGCAGCATCTTTCTCAATGTGCTTCTTGTATTCATCAGTCGTCGTAGCTCCAATAAGCTAACAACAGGAAATGCGAGTGTGAAGATGTATAAGCAAGACCAAGATTAACAGAAACAAAATGAATCGCATTTTGCTAGAATTTGTATGTAGGTATGCTGACCTGCAGTTCACCTCTTTCTAGTGCTGGCTTAATAATATCAGCAACATCAGTAGGATTTCCATGTCACGATCCTGCTCCTATTAGAGTGTGAACTTCATCTATGAACTATCCACGGTAGAGTGTAAGACCAGTCATATCAACGGCGATAACCTTCTTCCCTTTGATTGTTTGAGGAACATCACCCTTGGCGATGAGCTGAGCAAGGCCTTCCACTATCGCTGTTTTCCCAACACCGGGGGCGCCGATCAAGCAGGGGTTGTTCTTACTCCGTCTGCTCAAAATTTGCACAACTTGATCTATCTGTTTTTCCCTTCCAATCACAGGATCAAACTTGCCCTCCTTTGCTAGTTTTGTTACATCAGTCCCACACTTCTTAAGTGTTGATCCCCACATTCCAAGAAAAATCATTGTGAAGCCCTATACATGATGACGTCCAAAAAGTCAGGCGTTGACTCTCGAAAATTAACACTGTGGCCTGGAAGATTTGCTTCACTTCAGTGCAGGTCCAAAATCTTGAGAATCGAGACGTGCCAAATTGATAAGGTAGAGTTTAATCAGTAAGCAACAAGGAAGTCATCGGCCAAAGCCCCGATTTGTTCCAGAAATCGGATCAGCATAAAGGGAAGTCCGATTTCAATAACATGAACCATCGGCCTTGATGTCCGATTCGTGAGAATATAACATGCATTGAAATAAACCATCGGCTATGAAAAATCGAATCGGAGATAGATCTAATCTAAACTCGTTCTTTAATATACATCTTTCCAAAGGTGATAAACAAACTAAATCTCGTGTCACTAACAATCGGATCAATTTAGAGACAGTGTTGCTAGCAGGGCACCGATTAGCTTGCTTACTCCGATAAATCAATGCACATCAAAGAACTCATTTAAATCAGATCTATTTGTAACTTGCTTATTAAATCAAAATCAGCTATATAAACAATATAAACAGATCTATTATGAAACTTGAATAACAATAAAACAGAATAGATCTATCACAGATGTAAGCCGATAGGATAAAATCAACAAGATACGGTAAAGGGTGAGCGGTATAAACGAAGAAGGGCGATACGCCTCAATCTAAAGCCTAGAACAACTCGATAAATTGGTGAATTAACTAAACAAAGAAGGGCGATACGTCTCAATCTAAGGCCTAGATTAATTCGATAGGGTGTCGGACATACAGACAAATTGGAGGTCAAGATGATGCAGCCCTGCTTGCTAAAGAACTTGACGAAAAAGGGTAGTTGGCACGTAGGGCCAAAAGTTGTGTTTGATTGATTGGTTGTGTGAACATCTTTTACAATGGCGCAGGGTTTATATTTATACCCTGGAAATCTAGCTAATACTTGCCGACTACGACAATATCTCTAATTTATTTAAAGCAATCTAATTTTAAACTACCAAAACTATTACAAATCTTGACGCACAATCAGGCCCTGAAGAAGCTTCCAGACGCGTCTCCCCTCCAGAAGTCGTACGTGCTCTGGCCTTCTCCTTCTCGTGTCCAATCGGGACTCTATCGGACATACTCCGATTGGAAATCGGAAGCTGACTCAGAATCGGACTCGGTCCCTGCTTAACTCTTTTACATACAGCCCTAGCCGAGTCAAAATCTGGTGTCAACACATGCCCCCCAATTTTGGGATAAAATATCATTTTGTTTCAAAATTCTTCCGAGCAATGATGACTCTGGCAGCGAACAGTATATGGAAACCTGTATCCTTGTACTGTTACAATCCTTGATTCCCATGCGGATTCGGCGCCGCGGCCCTCGGGCTGTTCCTTCTCTTGTAAGCCCTATAAATATAGAACCGAACCGTCGTCTTCCTCACCAGTTCGCATCTGCTATCACGCACTGACGCTCGCCATTGCCATCTCTGCAAGCTTCTGTCCGGTGACTCTCTGATCTTCAAGCTTCGGTTTTTCACCACGAATCAGGTAAAGAACTCCCCCGCATATGATCCATATCATGCATCCGGGTTATACTGCATTTCCCACGGTGATTTTCGCAATCTGTTCATCCAAACCACTGTTCATTGTAGATCTATTTCATTAATGGTGTGAAGCATTTAGGCCATCTTAGATGGTGAATTTTGGTGATAAATGACAATACCATCTATGTAACTAACGTGTGTCTTGAAGGATCTATTATAAATATATTAAAGTCGCATGGAGTGTATGAAAGGAGGCCTCTCATTTGGACTCAAATTGGATCTCTCATGAAGGCTTAGGACTTTTCTAGATCTAAGTGTCACAAGGAGATGAAGGACACTTAGTTTAGTTAGGTTTTCTAGTTCTCTAGATAGACCATACTTTTAAAGGGGGTCATTAAGTTAGTAGCTTGATCAAAGCTAGGTCTATGCTTGAGTTAGATGCACACATCCCAAAACCTAGCCCAAAACATTCCAAATACATCCTATGTCAAGTTTCAAGCAAAGCCAAAACTCAAAGGACTTGAATTGGATGAGTTTTGCAAACTCAGTGAGCGGCGTATGAAATGCCGGGCGTCGGCGTACAATTCAAGAAGCTTACGGCGTGCGATGGAATTTGAATGAAGCCAACGGCGTATGTTCCGCTATTGCTGTGCTGATACAGGGCGGAATATACGGCATTCAAGGCATGAAGCTGCTCAGTTGGGTCACCAATACCCCAGGCGCCATATGATATGCCGATGGACGGCGGATTATCGGCGTACATGTTACGCAGTGAGCATGTCAAGGAGAAGTTCGAGGAAAAGCTACGCCGTATGATACGCCGTGGGTCGGCGTATATGTTTTGGCTGAGTCAGCTTTCAAAAGTGGTTTTGACCGTTGGGGTTTAAGCACGCCGCTAGTACTTTGTGTATCGGCGGATTATATGCCGTGTGGAAGGTGCCGTTGAAAAAGGTTTTCGATCGTTTGAAAAGGAAGCGCCGTATGATACGTCGTGTATACTTTTGTACACGACGGATTATACGCCGGTCGCTGTTTTCAGGGGAGGAGTTGTTGAGTAACGGCTAGTTCTTTGTGTCTAGCCTATATATACCCCTTTGGTCAAGTTCATGGCTGCTCTTTAGACCTCTTACCACCTGATACACCCCATGAGAGTTGCAAAGAGCCACTTGAGTGAATAGTGAAGATCTTGAGTGAGTTTGAGCTAGTTCATCCACTTAGTGTGCATCTAGCTTGAGCTTGGGTTTAGTTTTGATCAAGTGAAGTCTTGGTGGCTTGTTACCCTTGGTGTTTGACGGCACCTAGCCGGTCTTGGTGATTGGAGGAGCTCTTGGTGAGCTCTTGGAGATTGTGGGAGCCCCAAGATACAAGGTTGTACACGGTATTTGAAGCCCGCCGTTCCGGAGATGGAGAAAGGGTATTCTTAGTGAAGCACTTGGTTCTTGGTGGATCAAGACGGAGCAATACTCTTAGTGAGTGCTCCAACATGGATTAGGGGGGAGCGTCAACTCCTCGATACCCCTTGAAAACATCTGGTTGTCTTTGTGCCTACTCTCTTTACTTTCCCGCATTTCCTTTCAAGCATTTACTTTGTTGTTGTTGCTTGTTTAGGTTTCTTGCTTAGTGTAGAGTTGGCATTCCATTTGAACTATAGGTTTGGGCAACACTAGCATGATAGGCTAGGATTTGTTTTTCATAGTTTTGAAAAAGTCCCAATTCACCCCCCTCTTGGGCCATCGATCCTTACAAGTGGTATCAGAGCATATGCTCTCTTTTATAGGCTTAAAAGCTTAGAGAATGGCTCCAAGAGGTAGTAATGGTCCACCTAGGTTCGATAGGAGAAACTACCCTCATTGAAAAGTTCGCATGGAGTACTACTTGGAGGCACTTTCTCCCATTGCTTTGGCGGTTGCCATTAACTCTTTACCGGATACACCCACCGTAGATCAAGCCGCATGGAATGCCACTACCAAAAATGCCATATTTGAGTGTTTGTCCGGTGATATCTTCTCCCAAGTGTACACCAAGAAAACCACCCATGAGGTGTGGGATTTTCTAGAGAAGAGTAATGTCGGATCTAAGAAAATCCGTGAGGAGAAGTACCAATTCCTTAGTGCTAAACTCAAGAAGTTCACCAGGTTCCCAAAGAGAATGTAGAACAAATGTTTACTAGAATGAATATTATCATTGAGGATATAAATGCACTTAACATTGCTAATTTGTCTCAAGGTGCAATCATCCGAAACATATTGCAAGCTCTTCACAAGCCCGACTACAACATCATCACCTCTCTACTCTTTGAGAATGATCTTGACAAGCTTGAAGTGTCGAAAGTGATTGGCAAGATTCGCTCTCATGAAATTTTCATGATGGGTGTGAGTGTGGAAGACTCTACCTCCACCAACAATGATCTTGCCCTCAAGGCCAAGAAGGAATCATCATCAAGCAAGAAGAAGGGCAAGGTGGTTGTTGTCCAAGAATCATCAAGTGAGAGTGAAGAAGATAATGATGAAGAAGAAGACATCAAGCTAGCTCTCATTATGAGGAAGACAACCAAGCTCCTCTCCAAGCTTAACAAAAAGGGCTACAACTATGACCCTAAGAAGAACAAGTTTCGCCCAAGGGATGGGAACAAGAAGTGCTACAATTGTGGGGAGTACAATCACCTCTCCTATGATTGTCCCAAGCCCGACAAGCACAAGATGAAGAACAAGGAGGAAAAAGATGATGATGAGTACAAGAAGAAGATCTCCGACAAGGCCAAGAAGAAACTCTTCAAGAAAGGCAAGAACAAGGCCTACATTGTTGGAGAATGGATTTCTGGTGGTGAGAGCTCAAGTGATGATTTAAGTGATAATGAGGAAGAGAAGGGATTTGCCGGGCTTGCCATCAAGCATGAAGAAGATGATGAACCCCCTCTTCCTCCACCACCTATGTGCCTCATGGCAAAAGGTAACACCAAGGTGAGTGATGATGAATCAAGTGATAGTGATGATGAACTCTCACCTAATGAGCTTAAGACACTTCTTGATGAGTACACCGAAATGATCAAGATGCAAAGAATCAAACTTAAAACTCTTGAGGGTTCCTATGTCAAGATTAAGCTTTCTAATGATGAGTTGCTTGCTAAACACAACACTCTTATCGAATCTCATGATACCCTTGTTGTGTCTAACAAGTCACTTAGAGATGAGCATAACACTCTTCTTGTTAAGCACAATGAATTACTCATTGAATATGAGGAAACCATTGAGGTTAACAAGGCTATTGAGGCTCACAATAGAAAGCTTAAGATTGATCTCATCAACCTAGAGATGAAACATCAAGAGCTTGAGTCTGCCTATGATGCCATTGACCCTAGCATGCAAGAATATGGTAAGAATGATTGTGTTAAGGTCAACGCATCTACATCTTGTGATGATCTCATGGAAGTGCCTTTGCCATCAAACCATGTTTCTTCTTCTTGTGCTAACCTTGATAGGAAAGAAATTGAATAAGAACTTGCAAGCATTGCCACCGGGTTGGATGTCATGGTCAAGGGAAAGGGTCTTCTCAAAGACATCCTCTTCCACAACATGAAGCAACATGGGAGAAGTGGTCTTCGCAACTTCTTCTTAAAGGAAAAGCCAAAAGCCCCAAGATCACCTCAACTTGATGGGTGCTTCAATGATGTAGAGGGACCCTATTGCCAACTTTGCAAGAAAAAGGGCCATGATACAAGGGAGTGCCCTTCACCCACTAAACCCCTACCTATCTTACCACCTAATTATCGATGCACTTACAATAAACATCACTTTTGGTTGAGTAAGGTAGATGGGAAAGTGAAGGCCAAGTTCTTGACCCTTCCACCCAAGGGCACTTGTCCCAAGCAACTTTGGGTTCCTAAGACTCTTTGTTCTAAAATTCGTGGACCCAAGTATGTTTGGGTTCCCAAACCTCAAGCTTAATCTCCTATGTGTAGGTGAACTACAAAGCCGGCGGCAACCATTGGGTGTTGGATAGTGGATGTACACAACATATGACCGGCTATGTAAAGATGTTCACCTCACTAGATGAAGATGTGGGAGATCATGAGCAAGTGACATTTGGTGACAATTCAAAAGGCAAAATGATAGGTTTGGGTAAGATTGCAATTTCTAATGATTTTTCTATTTCTAATGTCTTGCATGTAGAGTCTCTTAGTTATAATTTACTTTCAATAGCTCAACTTTGTGATCTTGGACTAACTTGCACATTTAGCGATACCGATGTTGTCGTGTCAAGCAAGAAACATAAAGATGTTATCTTCAAAGGCTTTCGACATGGCAACATCTATCTTGTGGATTTCTCTTCTAATGATGCTATGCCTCTTCACCAAGAGTTCCAAGGGTTGGCTTTGGCATCAGCGCATTGCTATTATTGGAATGAGCCAACTCAAGAAAGCTTTCAAGAGAGGAATGGTGGTTGGTGTGGAGGATGTGAAGTTTGAGAAGAACAAGCCATGTAGTGCATGTCAAGCCAGCAAGCAATTTGCAACTTCACATCCCATGAAGGCGTACTTGTCAATGACTCAACCTCTTGAGCTCCTCCACATGGACCTCTTCGGCCTAACCACTTACAAGAGCCTTGGTGGTAATCTTTATTGCCTTGTCATTGTTGATGATTATACTAGATATACTTGGACTTCTTTCTAGATGACAAGAGCAAGACAGCCGGCATATTCAAGAACTTCACCAAGAGAGCACAAGTGGAATTCATGTCTACATTGGTCAAGGTCCGAAGCGACAATGGTTCCGAATTCAAGAACACCCAAGTTGAAGAATTTTGCAATGAAGGTGGCATCAAGTATGAGTTCTCATCCACCTACACGCCGCAACAAAATGGTATTGTTGAAAGAAAGAACAAGACCTTGATCACTCTAGCAAGGGCCATGTTGGATGACTATGGGATCCCGCAAAGGTTTTGGGCGGAAGCTATCAACATGGCGTGCCATGCTTCCAATCGCGTCTACCTTCACCGCTTGTTGAACAAGACGCCCTATGAGCTTCTCATTGGGAGGAAGCCCAACATCTCCTACTTTCGGGTGTTTGGTTGTAAGTGCTACATTTTCAAAAAGAGAAAGCACCTAGGCAAGTTTGAAAGTAGATGTGATGTTGGTTTTCTTGTTGGTTATTCATCTAACTCCAAGGCATATCGAGTATTCAATAATGCAACTCGCATGATTGAAGAAACGTGTGACGTGGAGTTTGATGAGACTAAGGGCTCCCAAGGGGAGAGTTTCTCTTGTGATGATGTAGGGGATGAACCACTAAGAGATGCAATGAAGAAGATGGCTATTAGGGACATCAAGCCAAAGGAGGAGGATGAAGATGTACCTTGTACATCCACACAAAGGAAGCCTTCTCCAAGAGGACGAGTTGTACACACTACATCATGCTACCACTTCGACTCGTCCGATGAAGAGAAGGAAGCCACACCAACTACTTCATCCAACTCCATGGCTCCCCAAGTTGATCAAGATCAAGAAACTCAAGAACAAGATGATCAAGCTCAAGATGGTACTCCAGACCAAGAACAAGATGAGCAAGATCATGAAGATCAAGATCAACAAGAGCCACTTCCTTCCGACGACACTCTCTTTTTTTTTTGCGAACGTGCCTTAACACGTGTTTCATTAAGAGGAAAGCATTTTACAATGAACTAGCCAACACCATGCAGGGGATGGTATGGCCCTACGCTAAAAGGACTATACGTTTAACAATTCCGCGACCTCTACATTGTCTACCTCCTCAACAGAAACGCGTTGAAGCGGTGGGAAAACTACCAAATGGTGCCAACCTGCCAGAACCCAGCACTTGCCCTCCATCCAGATCCCGTGAACTAGCTGTGACGCCGTGCGTGAACATTGTTTGAAAATCCTGTCATTGCGTTCTTTCCATAGCATCCATGAGGTGAGGACGACTAGGGAATCGAAGGCCGGTCTTTCTGTTTTGCTCACTCTCTTCCGATTGTCGACCCACCAATCTGGGAAGCGCCGCGTATCGACCGTGGGTGAGAGGTCTTGCCACCCTATCACCGAAAGCACGTTGAACCATATTTCCCGTGCGAACACACAGGTGACCAGAAGGTGGGAAATTGTTTCGACTTCCTGACAGCACACAGTGCAGTCGTCGGTGTCCTGCAAACCATGGCGTTTCCTTCTGTCATTAGTCCAGCAGCGGTCATGCAGGACCAGCCATACAAAAAACTTGCACTTCCCGGGCGCTTTAGTTTTCCAAGCTTCTTTGGCTCCCAGGGTAGCCTGCTGCCCTAAAAAGAGCGCCTGGTAAGCTGAGGAGGTAGAGAATTGGCCATCAGGTGACCACTTCCAAATCCAAGCGTCATCATTTGATGGATTGAGCCGTAAGTCCCTTAGCTCTGCAGCAATTCTCAAGTACTCAGTTATGACCTGAACCGTAAGCGCGCCAGAGATGTCCTCCACCCAACGATCAGCAGTTAGCGCTTCCTGCACGGTGCGCCGATTGCGAACCCTGGTGCTCACGGCGCGGACCAGACAAGGGGCAAGCTCCTCCATGGATCTTCCCTCCCACCATTTGTCTTTCCAAAAGAGACAAGTGTCTCCTCTTCCAACAACCACTGTCACCGATGCCTGAAAGAATGCAAGGACCTCAGGTTCTACTGCGTCCGGCAGTAGTGACCACGGCCGATTGGCCGCGTCAACACGACCGAACCACAGCCATCGCAGACGTAACGCGAGGCCGTGTAGATGAAAATCGACCACGCCTAAACCACCAAGCGCCAACGGCCTGCAAACCCTGGGCCAGGCGAGGAGACACTGTCCACCGGTGACCACCTCGGTTCCTTTCCACAGAAATGCGCGCCTTCTTCGGTCGATGTGTGCGATCACCCAGGGCGATAGGGCCACCGCGATCGCCGTATGCACAGGAATGGCCGAGAGCTTGACCTTTACCAGGATCGCACGACCCGCCTTGTTCAAAAGCCCGGCCTTCCAAGTTGGGAGTCCCTTCACCACCTTGTCGATGAGCGGTTGTAAGTCTCCTTTGCGTGGCTTGAAGACGGAGAGGGGGATGCCCAAATATGTACACGGGAATGATTGTAACCTGCCGTGGAAGTATCGTACCAAAGTCGCAGTGGCTTCAAGATCGCATTGGATTGGAGTGATGAGGCACTTGTCGGGGTTCACATGGAGCCCGGATGCTGCCCCAAAAATGTCGAAGATTGTCTTGATCAGAAGCAAGTCTTGTTGCCGTGCCAGGGTGAAGAGTACCACGTCATCAGCGTACATGAAGATTCTTTCTTTGATACATGAGGGTCCAAGCGGTGCAAGCAACTGATCCTCCTCGGCTTTGTGAAACAAGGCGCTAAGAGTGTCCATGACAAGCACGAACAGCATGGGCGATAGTGGATCGCCTTGACGTAGTCCCCGTGCATGGCAAATTCGGTCCCCAGGTCGACCGTTCACCACAACCTTAGTGCTAGTGGATGATAGGATCATGCAAATCCAATTAATCCACCGACGAGAAAAACCCCGGCGAGATAGAACGGCCAGTAGGAACGACCAATCAACCGTATCAAAAGCTTTTGCGATATCCACCTTAAGCAAAGCTGACGGCCGACGCGTCCGATGGAGCATTCTCGCCGTAAGCTGAACCGCGCGGAAGTTGTCATGTAGAAGCCGGCTCCGGATGAAAGCGCTTTGGTTAGTCCTGATCAAGCTTGGCAAGTGTGTTGCAAGGCGCCTGGCCAACACCTTGGTTACCAACTTGGAGAAGCTGTGAATTAAGCTGATCGGCCGATAATCACCAATGTTGATCGCATCCGGCTTCTTTCTGAGAAGGATCATGTAAGCTTGGTTTAGGAGGAAGAAACTCCGGCTGTCCAATGTCCAGAAAGAATGGCAGGCCGCCATGATATCAGGCTTGATGATTTCCCAGGTAGTTCTGTAAAACATGCCGGAGAATCCATCCGGGCCTGGCGCCCTGTCCATCGGCATATCAAAGATAGCTGCCTTGATCTCCTCCTCCGAGAAGCAGGTGTCTATCCCAACCATGCCCGATGTCGGGAAGTCAAGCACATCCAAGTCCAATTCGACCCCTGGCGCCGCCCTGTAACCCATTATGGAGTTATAGTGCGTGGTGATTGCCTGGCTTTTCTCCTCGTCCTGCACATACACGACGTTGTTCAGTTCAACACTCTGAATGGGTTACAGAGGAAGCTCAAGCTCAAGCACGAGACGTTGACCCACCACAAGCATCAATTCAAGAACCACAAGTGAAGCGTACATGTACCTCCACCAACCATCCTATTGACTTAGTCATGGGAGACCCAAGTGGCGGTACAAGGACTCGTCATCGTCAATATGCTTCATTTTGTGAACATTACTCGTTTGTCTCTTGTATGGAACCCACTCATGTAGGTGAAGCTCTTGAGGATCCGGATTGGGTGATGGCTATGCAAGAAGAACTTAACAACTTCACCTGCAATCAAGTTTGGGTCCTCGAAGAGCGTCCCAAGGCAAGAACGTGATTGGCACCAAGTGGGTCTTCCGCAACAAGCAAGATGAACATGGTGTGGTGGTGCGCAACAAAGCAAGACTTGTCGCCAAGGGCTTCTCACAAGTAGAAGGTTTGGACTACGGTGAAACCTTTGCTCCCGTGGCAAGACTTGAAGCCATCCATATCCTTCTTGCATATGCTTCACATCATAATATCAAGTTATATCAAATGGATGTGAAGAGCGCTTTCTTAAATGGTTATATCAATGAATTGGTTTATGTTGAACAACCTCCCGGTTTCGAGGACCCTAGATATCCTAACCATGTTTATAGGTTGCACAAGGGGCTCTACGGGCTCAAGCAAGCGCCAAGGGCTTGGTATGAACGCCTACGTGACTTCCTCATCAACCGGGGATTCAAGATCGGGAGGGTGGACACCACCTTGTTCACAAAGATCATCGACAATGAGCTCTTCATTTGTCAAATTTATGTTGATGATATTATCTTTGGTTCAACTAACCAAGAATTTTGCAAGGAATTTGGTGACATGATGTCTAAGGAGTTCGAGATGTCCATGATCGGCGAGCTCAACTTCTTCCTCGGATTTCAAATCAAGCAATTGAAGGAAGGGACGTTCATCCATCAAGAAAAGTACACGAAGGACATCCTCAAGAAGTTCAAGATGGATGAATGCAAGCCGATCAAGACTCCAATGCCAACCAATGGACATCTCGACTTGGACGAATCCGGTAAATCGGTTGACCAAAAGCTTTATCGCTCTATGATTGGGTCGCCTCTTTACCTTACCGCATCTAGGTCGGATATCATGTTTAGTGTTTGCTTATGTGCTCGTTTCCAAGCTAATCCTAAGGAATCCCATCTAAGTGCCTTAAAAAGAATCTTTAGATACCTTAACTTTACACCTAGCATAGGTTTGTGGTACCCCAAAGGTGCTTCTTTCACTCTCTTAGGTTTCTCGGATTCGGATTTTGCCGGATGCCGTGTTGACCGTAAGAGCACCTCGGGGGGGTTGCCATTTGCTAGGGCATTCCTTGGTTTCATGGTCTTCTAAGAAGCAAAATTCCGTGGCCTTATCCACCGTGGAGGCGGAATACATTGCCGCCGGGGCTTGTTGTGCTCAAATCCTTTATATGAAGCAAAGCCTCTTGGATTATGGTGTGGTACTAGATAGGGTTCCCCTCCTTTGTGATAACGAGAGTGCCGTAAAACTTGCTAATAACCCGGTTCAACACTCTCGCACAAAGCACATAGATATTCGCCATCACTTCCTTCGTGATCATGTGGCCCGTAACGATATATCACTTTGTGGTGTTCGTTCGGAAGATCAATTGGCGGATATCTTCACAAACCTCTTGATGATGCAACTTTTTCGAGGTTACGAAGTGAGCTTAACGTTTTAGATGCTTCTAACGTCATGTAGGTTTGCCTTGTCATATAAAATGCATTTCATATGTATATATGCTAGGGGCTTGTCTAACCTTGTCAAGATAGTGATGAGCATGGGTCTTGCTTGAGCCAGTGGTTTCCTTTTCGCTCAAGGCATGTAGTTTGGCTGATCATGAACAAGCTTGAGAAGGGTTCAAACTTGACAAGATAGATTTAATTTCCGTTATTGCATCTTTCTTGTCATGTAAGGCTTGCACTCATGTTTAATTTCTTGCACTTGTCTTGCATTGCATCTTGCATACGTTAGATCACAAAGGAGAAATCATCTTGTGAGAAAGTTATTTCACTTTCAATGTGACTTAACAACTCCATAAGAATGATGAAATCAATGTTGTGCTTTCTTGCCTATTGAGTCACGTCCTTACGAGCTTAAAGTCTCAATATCTAAGTTCAAAGGCCATGACTCATACATTTCTTTTTGGAGTTCCTCCCCTTTGGTTCTTTATTCGCTTTTGAAAAACTATTGTTATGTAAAGCTCTTGAGCAACCTTAGGTATTTTCAAAAGAGTGTTTGAGGGGTGAGGATGTCACTCAAAACTAGCCCTAACTTGTGCTCGTGTTTGTTGGTTGTTCAAAAGTTGGGCTAGTTAAGATATCGTAGTTCAGCCTGAAATTTCTCTGTACGCCGTATATTCCGCCGACCCTCGGCGTATGATACGGCGTGTGGATTTTGCCACAGTTCTGGATCTCGTTTTTCATCCTCTAAACGGCGTATGCTTTCTATAGTACACGGCGTACTTTTCAAGAAGCATGTTCTCGGTTTTCGTGGGCCCCATCTGTCATGTAAGCTTGCTTGCTTTGACCTAAATCTCCAAACGGTTTGACCTTTTCTTTCCATACGCTCGCAACCGCCCGCCGCCGCCGCACCCGTGCGCCGCCTCCCATCGCCGTCGCCCTTCCCTCGCTGCGCCGCCGCCACACAGTCGCCACCGCGCCTCCACCGCAAAGCCCCGCCGCCGCTCCATTCCTCCTCCGGCCCGTCTCGGCTTACGCGCCCCCGTGGCCCCGCGCGCCCTGCCCTAGGGGTTTGCCGCCGCCACCCTTGGCCGCCGCCCCCTCAAGCCTCGCCGGAGCTCGAGAAGGTGCCCCTCCGCGCATCCCTCCTCCACTGCTACATCCCCACATGGTCCCTTTTTCGCAGTGGTGAGGCACATTCTCTCAATCTCTTCTCCATGGTGTTTTGTGTATCTTCTTTGTAAAATCTTGCCATATCTTTCAAATCTTAAAGTTTTTCATGCAATATCTTTGTTCAAGCACATATAAACTCAATCTTTGCTCTCCATGTCTTTGTAGTAACTAGATTTCATGCCTAGTTCCTTGTGTAATCCTTTGCTAAGTAATTTTTAGCTTTTGCTCAGTGCATCGCTTAATTACCTAGTGATTTTTTACATATGGACAATCTCTCCTACCAAATCATGGATGTCTTGCAAATCTTGTTATATCACCTAGATAATCTTGCTTAGGCTCATATCAATCTTATTCCATGCTTAGCTTAAGGACCTTTCTTACCCCCTAGTTACCTTCCTATGTTTGTATTACTACTCTCCTCGCTCATTCTATTATCTTCTACCGTTTTTCTCAAGCAGATGGGAAAAGACAAGGGCAAAGGCAAGGCAGTTCAGAAGCCAAAGCCGAGCAAGAAGAGGACTCGCGAGCAGCGCGAGCTTGAGAGAGCCATGGCAGTCCCAGACACCCACCAGCAGCGCCCTCTACTCATCAGGGAGCCAGGAGAGGCAGGGGGAGCACAGGCAGGGGGAGCCGGTTTCAGGACAGCAGATACAGAGGCAGGACAGGAGAAGCCCCAGCTACGCCGCTCCGGCCACGCTCGCACTACTCCACAGAGTACAGCCCCACGACAGGGTCCTAGGACTCGTGGTGGCGGTACCCAGCGCGGTCGCCGTGGACAGGGCACCCAGCTTGAGCCACTTGAGGGGGAGCACGGGGAGCAGCCCTAGCAGGACGAGGAGTACCCCGGAGTTGACCAGTACAGGTTATGGGATCTCACTTCTGTCAGAGCCGGTCACATCAAACGGCTCAGGATGTCAGAGGATCGGGACTGGTTCATTCTTGTGAGGGAGCCGGGGTTGATCAACGCTTCTGGACATACATGCAGCATAGTTTCTATGCCTCCTACAGGAAGCGCGGGATCAAGATCTTTGATCATCGCAGGCTAGACGTGGACCGGATCAGGGAGGCTGCAGGGGAGGACATCAGGCCATACTTTGAGGCATAACCCGGACTGATAGAGTTGTTGAGGCATAATGGATATATCGAGGAGTGGATCCACGTCTTCTACTCTACTGTGTGGATCTCCCCAGACCGAGAGTACATGATCTTCATGTTTGAGGGGGAGAAGCACAGATTGACAGCTCAGCAGATCAGGGAGTTCTTCGGGTTAGAGCAGTGTGAGTACCGTCTTCACGAGATGGCTCACCCCGGTGCTACACCTCCCCGCTGCAGCCAGCTTGGTGGGGTCTTTCCTTCAGACGCGCAGGTCGCGATGCTCTTTGACCCCCACTGCCACCTGGTGCCCCCAGAGTTCCTGATGCTATTACGCAGCTAGCCTACACCCTACTCAGAGCGACACGGGTTTCCATTCTTCCGCGGTCAGGCTACGGAGAGGCAGTCTCATCCGTTCAGTAGTGGTTACTGGCAGCTCTTCTCACACAGACCAGGTTTGACATAGCCGACTTCCTGATTTGCGAGATTCAGGATGTCATCACAGACGGTCTGCCAGCCGGACGCAGGATGCTCTACGGCCACATTCTCTCACGGATCTTCTCCACTTACAGGCCACCCCACTTCAGAGAGGTCTACGAGCAGACGGCCACCCGCTTTGCCACCTACAGTCCGGCCAAGCCGGATGACAGAAGCCGGGGCCGTAGGGCGATGAGGCAGGCCACAGAGCAGCTCCCGCCCGAGGACAGAGCAGAGGCAGCCGAGGAGGACGCAGCTCTAGCACAGGCAGAGGCTCAGTTACAGGAGTACTTCATGGTCTCGAGCGACAGTTCAGCTGACAGTGACTTCGAGCCAGTTCCCTTGTCTCCACCTCCTCGTGCTCACGACACCGAGGCCGGACCTTCAGCTCCACCTCCACCACCGCCTCCGGTTGTCTCAGAGGCCGCCGTGACCCAGCCTACAGATTTGACTGCTATTCTTCAGTCACTGGCAGCTACCCAGGTAGCCCAGCTCGAGCAGACCCGCAGACTTGAGGAGCAGCAGGCCGAGTTGATGCGTCAGCAGGCTCAGCAGCACGAGTCGCTCCGGAGGGAGCAGCTAGCTCTCCAGAACGAGCTTGCTCGTCAGGTGACCCGGTAGATGGAGATGATAAACACTATGATCCAGCAGCAGCAGGCCACCGCTCTTGCCCTTCAGCAGCAGCAGCACACCTCGGCTCTGATGTTCACCTGGCTGCACGGGACGATCGGCACCCTCTACGACCACGCAGGACTTCCTGCTCCAGTGGTGCCCGATCTCAGGCCCTCGCTGACCGCGTCTACACCTTTACCAGCTTCAGTCGGCGGGTACCAATTCACACCGATCTCTACCTTTCCGATCTCCCCGCTGATCCAGACCGGGCCGTTTCCCCGTCCAGTTCTCTCTCCAGTGCCCGAGCAGCAGCAGCCACAGCAGCAGGTTCCTCAGAGTCCGGGACAGTTCTCTCAGCCTCACCAGCACTTCCCGCGTCCCTCGGCTTCTCTGACTGCTCCAGTTTCTTCAGGACTTCTTCTCTTCGAGCAGTCACCCCAGCCGACTCTCCCAGTTTCCACCGCTCCAGTTTCGCCCGGTCACCGCCTCACTCTCTGAGACTCCAGACTCGACTCTTCTGTCGGTGACCACCCAGATTGAGCGGGAGATGATGGCTGCTAAGGACCCCTTTGCTGCGACGGCGTCTGGACTCCCGACGGCTTCTACTTCACTAACAGCCGAGTCTGAGACCGCCGGCACTGCTTCCGACTCCGACACTGACGAGGACATCGACACCGAGCAGTTCACTAGAGTGCCTCATCGCCCGGAGACTCCTCCCGCCTCTTCGCCTCCAGCGCAGGACCCTTGAGGAACTCCTTTTGGTGCTTAGATGCCAAAGGGGGAGATAGATAGGAGGGATAGAGATAGGGGGAGCTTGGGAGGGAGTGTGTTGCTTCTTCATGCGTTTTTTGTGTATGGACATGTTATTTGGTACTTGTGCTTGCTTGTGGTTTGACATGTCTATATACCTTGTGAGTGGTTTGCTTAAGTAATGCTTGTTTAATTATTGTCATTTAATTATCGCATTTACTTTATGCAAATCTTATGATTAGTGGCCTTGGTAAACCACTCGCCCATTCCCCGTCTAATTCTAGTTCTTACTTTTACGTGAGCGAGTGGATTTGGTAAACCACAAGCCCGTTGCGCTTAATTCTATATCTCTATTGGGTGTGTTGTCATCTATCACCAAAAAGGGGGAGATTGAAGCATCTAGGCCATCTTAGATGGCGAGTTTTGGTGATAAATGACAATACCATCTATGTGACTAACGTGTGTCTTGAAGGATCTATTATAAATATGTTAAAGTCGCATGGAGTGTATGATAGGAGGCCCCTCATTTGGACTCAAATTGGATCTCTCATGAAGGCTCAGGACTTTTCTAAATCTAAGTGTCACAAGGAGATGAAGGACACTTAGTTTAGTTAGGTTTTCTAGTTTTCCAAATAGACCGTACTATTAAGGGGGTCATTAAGTTAGTAGCTTGATCAAAGCTAGGTCTATGCTTGAGTTAGATGCACACATCCCAAAACCTAGCCCAAAACATCCCAAATACATCCTATGTCAAGTTTCAAGCAAAGCCAAAACTCAAAGGACTTGAATTGGACGAGTTTTGCAAACTCAGTGAGCGGGGTATGAAACGCCGGGCGTCGGCATACAATTCAAGAAGCTTACGGCGTGCGATGGAATTCGAATGAAGCCAACAGCGTATGTTCCGCTATTACTGTGCTGATACAGGGCAGAATATACGGGGTTCAAGGCATGAAGCTGCTCAGTTGGGTCACCAATACCCCAGGCGCCGTATGATACGCCGATGGATGGCGGATTATCGGTGTACATGTTACGCAATGAGCATGTCAAGGAGAAGTTCGAGGAAAAGCTACGCCGTATGATACGCCGTGGGTCGGCGTATATGTTGTGGCTGAGTCAGCTTTCAAAAGTGGTTTTGACCGTTGGGGTTTAAGCACGCCGTATGATACGCCGCTAGTACTTTGTGTATCGGCGGATTATACGCCGTGTGGAATTAGCCGTTGAAAAAGGTTTTCGACCGTTTGAAAAGGAAGCGCCGTATGATACGCCGTGTATACTTTTGTACACGGCGGATTATACGCCGGTCGCTGTTTTCAGAGGAGTTGTTGAGTAACGGCTAGTTCTTTGTGTCTAGCCTATATATACCCCCTTGGTCGAGTTCATGGCTGTTCTTTGGACCTCTTACCACCTGATACACCCCATGAGAGTTGCAAGGAGCCACTTGAGTGAATAGTGAAGATCTTGAGTGAGTTTGAGCTAGTTCATCCACTTAGTGTGCATCTAGCTTGAGCTTGGGTTTAGTTTTGATCAAGTGAAGTCTTGGTGGCTTGTTACCCTTGGTGTTTGACGGCACCTAGCCGGTCTTGGTGATTGGAGGAGCTCTTGGTGAGCTCTTAGAGATTGTGGGAGCCCCAAGATACAAGGTTGTACACGGTATTTGAAGCCCGCCGTTTCGGAGATGGAGAAAGGGTATTCTTAGTGAAGCACTTGGTTCTTGGTGGATCAAGACGGAGCAATACTCTTAGTGAGTGCTCCAACGTGGATTAGGGGGGAGCGTCAAGTCCTCGATACCACGGGAAAAAATCTGGTTGTCTTTGTGCCTACTCTCTTTACTTTCCCGCATTTCCTTTCAAGCATTTACTTTGTTGTTGTTATTGCTTGTTCTTGCTTGTTTAGGTTTCTTGCTTTGTGTAGAGTTGGCATTCCATTTGAACTATAGGTTTGGGCAACACTAGCATGATAGGCAAGGATTTGTTTTTCATAGTTTTGAAAAAGTCCCAATTCACCCCCCCTCTTGGGCCATCGATCCTTACAGGGCGGCTCCTGCTGATAAAGCGGACGGCACGCAAGTCCCCGAGGTAAAAATGCCCAAAAATCTCAATCTTTATCCTTGCATTCTTCTTCTAGGACTATTTATGAACCGTCATCTCTATATTTACCACTTCATTTCTCCTGATTCTTCTTCTAGGACTATTTATGAACCGTCATCTCTATATTTACCACTTCATTTCTCCTGAATGTAGCATCTTAAGAACAATCTGGTCATCCCCGTCTCCCAAGTCGAGGCCGGGTATTACCTTGGTCCGATGGGTGACCCCGATCCGACAGACTTGATCAACATGGAATCAGAGAGAATTCCATTCAGGGGATCGGATCTCTAGGTCGCCGATTGGGCAGGCTCTTTCCGATCGTGGCCCGACAGCGTCCCAGGATGGAGGAACTAGTTCCTCAGAATGCAAGCTGCCAAGACCTCCTTTTGGGATGAAAAAGACATAGGCCAATGCATCACCCTATCTCTTGCTGATATGGTCAAGAATGAAAATCTGCTGGCCGCCAGTTCCCTCTTCTGGTCTGATGCCCTCAATGCCTACTTATTCGGCCATGGTCCGATGACACCAACGTTGATGGACGTGCATATGCTGACCGGCCTGAACACCACCAATGCCATTAACCCCAGAACATTCCTTGGTGACTTGAACTATAAGCTGGTAGGCACAGGATCCAAAGGCTGGAAGAAATATGTCGCTGATCACTGCAAAACCGGCACCATCGGAGATAGGGAGCATGCAGCTTTCCTCAATATGTGGCCGGAAAGATTTGTGTTCTGCGGATCCACCCTTGGCGCCACTTCCAACATGCAATCGATCACCGAGGCACTATCTCGCGGCGAATCGGTCCCTCTTGGCCGTCTCCTCCTTGGAGCAATCTATCACCTGCTACATCAGATATCAGCCAAACTTTCAGATGGTCAAGCAGTTGGTCATATCGGAGGCCCCTGGTGGTTTATCCAGCTCTGGCTGCATACTCAATTCCGATCTGCCTTCCAATTCAACTTCAAAGATTGCGAATTCCCAAACTACTATGTAGAAGAGGAAGATGCAACTACTCGCCGATGCATGTCATTTGGAGAAGCAGCATCGGCCTGCCCTGGATCGAGGCTGGACTCAAGAAACATGGCCACCTACTTCGAAAGCTTCTACCACGGGATAGCATCGGAGCGTCTCACTTATTTTGCTTATGCCGATCCCGATCGCTATTACAAGCAGCCTCTGTTCAACATCTAGAGCGATCTTGCAGCCATCTTGCTGATTCTCAAATCCTTCATCACGCCTGCTATCCTGGGTAGCAGCATTGTATATGGCCGCAAGAACACGTCTTATGAATTTTACAATCCATCAGTGGCAGCTCATCAGTTGGGCTTTGGTCAACTCCCAATTGGCCTATACTTCTCTGATAAAATCAAGCACAGAGAATCGGTCTCATCTGACTTAGAGATGGACAGAATTCTATCACTTGCTCCCCAAGCCGATTTTGAGATACCAGAATGGCTATGCACAAGCTTTTCATCCAAACTCTTCAAGATCTGGTGGAAAGAACTTCGTCTTCACATATTCAGACTCCCAGCCATTACCTACTGCACACTTATAGACTCCGATTTCGAGGGCATGGAAAATCCTGTAAGTTCTCTTTGAAACTCTTTCACTTTTCATTCAATTTTATTCAAATAAATCCTCCATAACTCAAATATTAACCTTTCAACAACCAGTTGAAGAAGACGTGCCTGCAGTGAGCAATAGTGGGAAACCGATCCGATATGCTGTCAAAACTCCATATCCAAGAATCGGCTCCTTCGCGCCATCTCTCAAGGACATTATGGATGGTAAAAGCAAGAGAAAAACCGCTCCCACCAAAGCAGGTGCACCGAAGAAATTAAAGAAAAGCCATGTGGTATGATTTCTTCATGTTTCCGATTTACTGCCGAGGCAAATAACTTCTTTGTATTCAGCCTACCGGAAAGATTCTTGGCCAATCGACTTCCAGGGCCACCGAAGAAACTGCACAGAAAGCTGCTGAGGGTGCAAGGATGCTTCTTGATGCAGTATCGGTAAAAATCCAATTTCACATATCTCATATTCCTTTATAAAAATAAATCGGCAATAACAATTTCTTTTTCAACAAACAAATATCACATTGCCCGATCTTCAACCAGCTCCAGCCCAAGACTTACAGGCAGAATCGGCCCAACAGGTAAATTTATTCCGATCCATATTATCTTCATATATATATGCTTGATCTGACCGATCCAATCATAGACTTCTGCTACTCTGCAACCCATCATCGAGGAGCCAAGTACAACCGTCCAATCGGAGGC
Organism: Alloteropsis semialata; assembly: GCA_004135705.1. NCBI lineage: Eukaryota > Viridiplantae > Streptophyta > Magnoliopsida > Poales > Poaceae > Alloteropsis > Alloteropsis semialata. The sequence goes on along the minus strand of QPGU01000601.1, from coordinate 6,652 downwards.
TATTCCTGAGCAAATCGGAGAGTCGGCTGCAAATATTCAATCGGAGGCCATTCCTGAGCAACCAACGATAACAACCCCACCGGTGCCTCCTCCGATTGAACCAGCCCAGACTTCTCAAATAGAAGCTCCCAGCACAAGCATTGCCTTGCCTCAAGTAATCCCCGATTACGTCCGGGAGGGTCAATTTAAACTGGTACCGATTCATCTCCTTGTGTCAATACTTATTATCTTAATAACATATTTTTATTGACACTCTTTTTCAGGCACACGATTCTTCGGCAATGAGCTTCACATCATTCGATCTGGATGCCGCCATCGGAGAAGAAGAAGTCAGTTCTGCGCAATCGTCTTCTACCATCGTCGATGAGACCAAGGCAAAGCTTCAAGAAATGCTGAATCATCTGAATAAGAGCATTGCCATCCTTGTAGAAGACGCCGAGCCAATTCGCCAAATCTTCAAGGAACTGAAGGGTCGGCTGCCATCGGAGCTAGAAAATGCAATCACCCCCGCCGCCTTTATCGATGGTCATCAACCCCAAGTCTTTGCTGCTCGTCATAGGATATCAGAGCGATTAGCTCAGCAAGACTTGACCTAGAAACGCGACGACGGCCGAGATGATTTGAAAGCTATGCAAGCTCAGATCAAAACTCTAGAAACCAAGCCAATGCAGCTAGAGAATCGGATGAAGCATCTCCAAGGCATTGAAGCTGAACTGCTCAAACGGCTCGAAGAAGTCCGTAAAGAAATGCCAGAGACCCAAGACGAGCTCAACCAGATTCCAGCTTCCATCAAATCGGCACGGGAAAATTTGAACAAACGCCTGGAGGAGGTTCGCCAAATCCATAGAAGCATCAAGAACATTCTCGGCTCCGATGTGGAAGACCTATAAGAGATCCAGAAAATAGATAACATCCGGTTGGGCGCGATCGAGATGATCCGCAAATTCTTGTAATAGTTAAACTCTTTAGCTGCACTGCTCCGATCATCGAACTCTGTTGGATCCGACGATGCTGATCGTCGATGAACATTTACTTTGTAGATATTTTTGCCCTTAAGGCGATACGTATCGTATCGGCTATCTTAGACGATATTACTCAGAACATCGGCTTTCAGGAATCGATCCAAATACTTGGATAATATTTTTTCAAATACTTTCTGTTAAGCGCTTTTGAAAACTCTTCTCCTTCCAACGTTTCCAAGATATACGCATTTCCTGGAACGCACCGATTTACACGATAGGGACCCTCCCAATTAGGCGACCATTTTCCAAACTTAGAACTTTTAGTCCCAATCAGCAAAATCAGCTTCCAAACCAATTCTCCTTCAATGAGCTCTTTTGGCTTAACCTTTTTATCATAATACTTAGCAACACGTGCTTTATTATTTTCAATATTCTCCAATGCTCTCAATCAGGTTTCAGCCAAATTGTCCAACTCAAAATTCATCAAACTTTTATAATCATCGGCAGTCAAGTTTCCTTGTTCCGATATCCGTCTCGATCCAATTTTGATCTCCCAAGGCAAAACAGCTTCATGTCCATAAACCAAATGATACGGGGATAATTTAGTAGATCCATGACACGCCATCCGATACGCCCATAACGATTCGGTCAATGTTAGATGCCATCGCCTTGGTTGTTCATCAATTTTTTGCTTGATGATTTTGATAATACTTTTATTTGATGCTTCTGCTTGACCATTGGCTTGCGCATAATAAGGAGAAGAATTTAACAACTTAATACCCATACTGGCAGCAAAATCTTGAAATTCGTTAGACATGAACATAGTTCCCTGATCGGTCGTGATAGTTTGAGGAATTCCAAACCGATGTATAATATGCTCCTTAACGAATTCTACCATATTCTTGGAATCGACAACCTTTAAAGGAATCGCTTCAATCCACTTAGTGAAATAATCTGTCGCCACCAATATGAACTTATGACCCTTGCTCGATGACGGATAAATCTGTCCAATCAAATCAATTCCCCATCCTCGAAAAGGCCATGGCTTGATAATCGGATTCATGGCTGAGGCGTGTGCTTTTTGCACATTTCCAAACTTCTGGCATTCTTGGCAACCTTTATAATATTCAAAACAATCCTCCAAGATCGTTGGCCAAAAACAACCTGTCTTTCGGATAATCCACTTCATCTTATAAGCCGATTGATGTGCACCAAAAACTCCCTCATGCACTTCATCCATCATATCTTTGGATTCCGATTTGCTCAAACATCGGAGCAACACACCATCAATCGTCTTATAATATAATTGATCATCAAGCAAAACATACTTAACAGCCATAAATCTTAACTTCCTGGAAACTTTTTGTGACGGATTCCTAAGATAACTTATAATTTCATACCTCCAATCTCCGATTTCTGGCTCAATCGTCATGATTTCATGAAAACGCCGATAGCCAGAAGCAGCTTGCGCCAAATTATTAGCTTCCTGATTTTGAGCTTTGGGGATATGTTCAATATTAACCATCACAAATTCCTTTAACAATAATCGACATTCATCAAAATATTGAATCAAAACATCATCCTTACATTCATATTTACTGATTAACTGATAAATCACCAACTGGAAGTCTCCAAAAATCCCAACAGCTTCAGCTCTGATCTCCAACAATAATTTTAACCCTTTAAGCAATGCTTCATACTCAACCCGATTATTGGTGAAGCTTGGATCCATCGGATAACTAAATTCAAAATTTGCCCCTCGAGGCGAAACAATAACGATTCCGATGCCACATCCTTGGCCACATGAAGATCCATCAAAGAATAATGTCCAAGGCATCGGTTCAACCATTTTAACTTCATCTCCGATGTGTTGTGTTACGAAATCAGCCATTACCTGTCCTTTAACCGCTTTAGCCGATTCGTATTTTAAATCAAACTCCGATAATGCCAATATCCACTTCCCGATTCTTCCTTTTAACATCGGCATGGACAACATATACTTGACCACATCAGTTTTGCAAACAATTGTGCATTCAGAAGATAATAAATAATGTCTCAATTTGGTGCATGAAAAATATAGGCATAAACATAATTTTTCAACCGGTAAATACCTTGTTTCCGCATCAATCAACTTCCGACTCAAATAATAAACCACTCTTTCTTTTCCTTCAAACTCTTGTATAAGAACAGATCCGATTGACAACTCATCGGTCGACAAATATAATCGGAATGGCTTATCTCTCTGAAGTGGAATCAAAACTGGCGGCGTCATCATATATTGTTTTATCTCATCAAATGCCTTTTGTTAATCTTCTCCCCAGACGAATTCCTCATCGGCTTTTAATTTTAGCAACGGAGAAAAGGATGAATTCTTCCAAATAAATTTGAAATAAATCTTCCGACAAAATTAATCTTACCGATTAACGACTGGAGACTCGTCTTATCGGTAGGTGGCTTAGCATCTCTTATAGCCTTCATGCTTTTTTGTCCGACTTCAATCCCTTTTTCATGCACCATAAAACCCAAAAACTGTCTGGCCGATACTCCAAACGCACACTTGTTAGGATTCATCTTCAAGCCATGCTCCCTTGTGCATTCAAGAGTTTCTCGCAAATCGGCCAGATGCTATTTGTATCCATCGGACTTCACCACTACATCATTAATATAAATTTCAACAATCCTGCCGATCAACTTGTGAAATATATAATTCATTGCCCTTTGATATGTGGCACCAGTATTTTTTAAACCAAAAGTCATTACGACCCACTCATATAATCCAAGTGCACCAGAACATCGGAATGCAGTCTTAGGAATATCTTCTTCTGCCATAAAAATTTAATTATATCCTGCATTACCATCCATAAAACTAATCACCTTATGTCCTAAAGCTGCATCGACCAACATATCGGCAATCGGCATCGGATACCCATCCATCGGTGTCGCCTTGTTAAGATTCCTGCAATCGACACAAACTCGCAATTTCCCATTTTTCTTGAAAACAGGAACGATATTAGATATCCATTCAGCATATCAGCAAGGTTGAATAAACTTAGCTTCATACAACTGAGTTATTTTGGCTTTTATTTCTTTATCTAACTGTAACACCCTAATTTTCATCACAAGAAATTGTAGAAACACTTCTGTAATTTTCTAGGATTTATTTGAGGTATAAATGAATTTTTGTGATTTAATTGGAATTATAGAGGTTTATTTCAATTTAATAATTAATTAATAGACTCAATAAGTGTATTGTTGCTTTTGTGATGTTGCATTTGTTTTTGTTTGGTTGCTTTTCAAATTTGAGTTTAAACTCTTTTAAATTCGAATTTGAATAGCATTTGTTTGAGTGGGTTTAATTTTTAGTTTAGTCTGTTTTTAGCCCTTGAGCTCTCTCCATCGGTTCGTTTTGCCCCCTCTGTTTTTCCCCCTTCGGCCCAGCAGCTCCGGCCCATTTCTCCGTGGCCCAGTCCAGCCGACTTCCCTTCCTCCTCTTTGCTTGTCGCCGACAGGAGGGACCCGCGTGTCATCCCCATCCTCCAGCTCTTCTCGGTCGGAGTCCTGCTCAAACCCGAGCCGAGTCCGATTCACGCCGTCGCCCCTCTCTTCGTGGCCCGCACGCCAAGGCGCCAGACCCGGGCCTATAAAACCGGCGCCGCCGCCTCTCCTCGCGCCCCTCCCTAAACCCTAGCCGTCCGCGCCCGCATCTCTCAAGCGCAGCGCCGCCATCTCCGAGCCAAGCTCTGCCGCCGCCACTGATTCGTGCCTCCGCCGCCGTTTCGACGCCAAGGACAGCACGCGGAGCTTCGCAACGAGGTGGGGAAGCTTGTCTTTGTGCTTGAACTCGTGCTTGTGCCCTCATTACCGTGAAATCGCTCATCGGAGCTACATCCGCAGAACCGAGCCGCCTCCTCTCGTCGGCCGTCGACGTCGTTGATCGAAAACCGTCCAGAGCATCGTGGTTGGGTTCGTTGTGATCCCCTCTGCGTTTTGGTCCAAGCCGCGCTCGATTTGGTGACCCGTAGCCCGGAATCGTCCTACGCCGGCGAGATCGCCGCCCTCCGCCGCCGCCTGTCTCCGTCGCCGGTGACCGGGAGCTCCGCGAGCATCTCCAGCCGTCCGATCACGATTCAACAGTGCAGATCCGAGTCAAACCAGGCGGGTACCGGTCAGCTCTGACGTTTTTGCTAAAGAGACCCTGAAGATTTTGGTATTCAACCCGCGGTCCAGATCCAGTGTAAAATAATTATGTAAAGGTCCTTATCTTTCTCGGTTTAGCCCCTGTCTTTTCAAGATATCTAACCCGCCGTCCATCATTCGTCTTTTGCACGATAGCCCTCAAGATTTTATACATAATTATGTATATGCCCTCGGTTTCCAACAATCTAACCCCTGGAATTTGTGTGTATTCACAGATAAGCCCCTAGAACACCGTTTTATCCATATCTTGATCGTTTCAACTCCGATTCGAGTGATTCTTCAGCTCACGTGACTGTAAGGACTTGATCTATACCTTTATACCGTTCCTTTGCACTGTTGCCCATGTTTGGTGTATTGTTTCTTATTTATTGTATTGTTTCCTTGCATGTGTGACCCCGTGATTGCGTATAGGAGCAACGTTCGTGGTTCTCAAGGTTTGTTTGAGGATTCAGTTGAGAAGACCCTGAGCCATAGCAGTTTTTATTGGATTTAAGGCAAGTGTATTCTTGATCATACTTTTTGTCCTAATAACCATATGACATGCTTATACACCGTAGTTCGCTATTGCTTGCATGCTTATAATCATGATGGGTCCCATAATTAGGATGACTAGTTTTCTTAATCCTACCTTGTTAACCTGGGTTTTATATTCATGTTGGGTAGCATTTGCTTAGTTGCTATACTTGGGAATGGTTTACACTAAATGTGAAGATAATAATATTGTGATATCTTTTATATATGATATATATGATCTGATGAGAATGTTAAACCAAGACCACATTGATTAATCGGAACATGGAGAACCACCCGGGATTTCCCGTACAACCACAATACCACATGGCTCTGGTCTTAGCTAAGTAATTAGAAGATCCCTTTGTTGTGTGGATGCACTGCACGTTTGGTATGGGCTGGTTGCTACCGGCAAGGCTTGTGAGCAGAGGTGCGGGGGCAGGAAGGTGCGCCTTTTATAGACCCGTCTGGCAAGGGAGCACACACACATTGGGAAATTCTTTGGAAAGGCTTCGTAGTGATTCTCTGGCCCCTCACCAAAGGAAGTGTTGAAGGGAGTAATTAACCCGGGCATAATGAGAAACACGAATTGTGGGGAAAGCTGTACAACCTCTGCAGAGTGTCTAAAAATCTATTGCAATAGCCGTGCTCGCGGTCATGAGCGGCCTGGACCCTCACATGATTAATATATCGAAAGAAGAATTAAATTGATTTGTTTATGGTGATGATGCTTATGGTTTGCCATATGCTTAATTGGGTTGGTATATACTTATACTTTAGTAATTATGCTGCTAAATAAAATTTGACCAACTTAAGTGCTTAAAGCAATTTAATTAGAAGCCAAACTATTTCCTTGTTAAGCCTTTGCATGTCATTATGCTTTGCTCTACATTTGCTGAGTACCAACCATAAGTGTACTCAACCTTGCTTTATCTGCGGCTCAGGCTTAGACAGAAGTTTCAGTGGAGTATTTTGGAAGTTTC
>QPGU01000248.1:39090-55153 GCA_004135705.1 Alloteropsis semialata | reverse complement strand
TCATTTCAGTTGCAGATCGGAATGGGATATCTCTTGGTGAATATGCGGAGCCACTGTGAAGAACACTGTGACCCCTGTACTAACATAGAGGGTGTTACTTACACAGTAGCGGAATCTGATTTATTCTTACTGTGAATATATGATTTGCAAAGAAATGAAATTGTGTCAATTGTTTGTGCATTCTTGAAATTCCTGTTTGACTTAAGTAGATTGCGATAACACATGTGAAGTCTACTGTTTCATAAAGACAGGTACAATTCCAATTTTAGTTTTAGTTCTGGGCAAATTCAGAGACCTCATTGAATTTTATCATACATTAATTAACAGGATTAGCGCTTCAAATAAATGATTATTAAGTATATATAAGCATAAACTTGTTTGTTGTTAAAACTGTCTTTAGAAATCTAATAATAACATAGGCATGCTCGATTAAATAGGCCTGCACTCGATAAGAGATGACATATAACTGCGATAAGAGATGACATATAACTTCTGATTTTTACAGTAAAGGTGTCTTTGCTGACTGTATTATTTGGAGGTGTAGTGAAGTTTTTTATTGTTTATCTGAATGCATGAAATTACTGACTCATGTCCATTCCCCACATAATTAGTGCAGCCTAACTCAAGCGTCAAGCCAGCGCTACTCTGAAATACTGAAACTGTGAGAGGCATGAGCAAATTAAGCTAAACACTGGCGTATTGCATACTACGCATTGAACACACCAGTAACTATAGTGGCCCAACGTAGGGGCGCGGGCGCGGGCGCGCAGCAACGCCGCGCCTGCGTTTCTAGTTAGAAACGAAGGGGCAACGGACAGCACGGCACCCGCAGTCACGAGGGGAAGAACGGAGAGCTGATGCACTTCCGCGCCGTCGACGGCGCCGCGTGGCTCGGCGTCACAGCAACCAGAGACGGATCAGGCGGAGGAGAACAGGGGCGGCGGGGATCAGCGACGCAGGAAGAGAACAGGGGGCGGCGAGGATCGGCATCGCAGGAGAACAGGGGCGACGGCGAAGCTGGGGAGAACAGGGGCGATGGCGTCGCAGGGGAACCGACGTCGGACGTGGGCTGAACTAATCTACTCGGGCTTTGAACTGCCGAAGCGCGAACGAGTGTAAAAAAAACCGAGACGTGTGGAAAAAAAACCGAGCAGCTTGGCATGCCGGGCCAGCGAAAAAAACAGCGCGCAGGGAACCCCGCGAGGGGAGGCTGGGGCTCGGGGAATTTTTTTTATTTTTTAATCCTTTTTAAACTGAAATTTTAAAAAAAAACCCACCCGAACAGTATTTCCAACAAATAACCCTTTTGGTCGCGCCACACGTCGTGGCGCGACTGAAGAGGCAGTCGCGCCATAGCATGTGGCGCGACTAGCCTGCCACGTCGGCCGTCCCGGCCGCGGGCGGCCAGCGCGGCGGCTGACATGGCAGGGTGAGTCGCGCCACATGCCTTGGCGCGACTGAGTCGCGCCAAAGGTCGTGGCGCGACTCGCCTGTATACAGCCGGCCGCCCGAGCCCTTTCTTCTTCCTCCTCCCTTTCTTCTTTCTCCCCAAACCCTAAGCCGAGCTCAACCATGGCGCCCCGCGCCGCCCCCCACTAGATCGGGCCATCCCACCACGGAATCGAAGGGGAATCGGTGGGAAAAAAACTCCGGGAAGGTAACTCCTCCACTTGGACCATGTACATTTTGCGGATTTGGTTTATTTCCTTGGATTTGGATGAGATTAGGTTTATGTAGGGTTTGACTTATGTATGGTTGATGGAGCACGGATTTGAGATTGTTAGTTATACTATGTGGTGGATTTGGTCCTTGTTAACGCCTGTCTATCGTATAGTTTTTTTTGCATGTAATGATTTCGTTGACATATCCATACGTATATTATGATGATTTTATTTTGATATGAATAATGAACTAAGTGAGTTAAACTTAAATATTTTGAGTTGTTCTTGCTATTAGGTAATGTAGTTTGATAGGTATGTTGTGTAATCTTTTAAAATTAAATATAGGAGTTCATAACTTTTTGGTGTATATATTGAAGTTCATGGTTTGTATTGGAAATATGCAATGTTTTAAGTATTGTTTTGAAGATAGGTTTTCATGGTATAGACATAAGAATGAATTGCAATTTTTTTGTGTATTGTTTTATGACTCGTTTATAGTAGATGTATGGAGCTACATAAATAAAACTTATTTTCCTTTGTTGACTATAGGATAAAATGGCGCAGCACCCACAATATCCTTTGCTTGAGATGGGCTATGACGAGAGACACCGCGGGCGGATACTTGAGGAGCGTATTGAGGTTAGTTTGTCCTTAATGATGACTTTGTATGGAGTAAATGAATTTGATGGGTGGATGTAGTCCAACACGGTGTTTGATTTATTATTTGCAGGTTTTGAATTCTCTACGTATCCGCACCCACAATCCTCTCGTGTGGGATGATAGGTACGCCCCGTACCTTCGGCAAGCTGGCTTGCTCCCATTGGCGATGCTTGTGAAGGGTGGATTGCCGAAGATGGACAATGCGGCTCTTACCGCGCTAGTGGACCGATGGAGGCCTGAGACACACACATTCCACCTCCCTTGTGGTGAGATGACGGTGACACTTCAAGATGTTGCCATGCTTTTTGGTCTTCGCATAGACGGTCAAGCGGTCACTGGGACAATTGATCCTGCTGGTTGGCGAGATCGGGTGGAGGTCTTGTTTGGTGTTCGTCCTGCAGATCCACCGGACGATCGAAAGGATAGGAAGACTACAGGAGTCAGCTCGGCTTGGTTGGTGCAGCACTTTGGTACGCCCCCTCCTGCTGATGTTGCGGCTGGTGTTGTTGCTCGATATGCTAGGGCATGGCTATGGCACTTGGTGGCTGGGTTTTTATTTCCGGACTCGAGTGGGAACACCATTTCTTGGATGTGGGTAGACATTATTGGGCAAGCTTGGCAGAACATCGCCACCTATAGTTGGGGTAGTGCAGTTCTTGCATGGCTCTATCGCCAGATGTGTGATGCTTGCTGCCGCAGGTGCTAGTGCTAACATGGGGGTTGTGCCTATCTTTTGCAACTGTGGATGTGGGAGCGGCTTCCGGTTGGTCGGCCGGAGCGGTATACACATGGGGTAAGATAATATCTTTTGCTTCATTAAGTATGATATGAGATATTGTTAATTTGACATTATATTTGTCTTGTTGAAGCAATTACCAACTTATGGTGAAGAGCCTTTGGCCACTGTCGGTTATCTATGGCACAATATTCTCAATGTGCATGGAAACCCTGTGAGACGTTACACTGACTACAGCAACGCTCTGGACTGCCTCACTCCTGCACATGTAAGTTGTCTTTAGCACGTTCTTTGGTATTGAGGTTTATTTTCGTTGTCTGTTCTATTGTAATGGTTTTGGCATTGTTGGAAATTTATTTGATTCATGATACCTAGGTGAATTGGCGCCCTTATGATCGAGATGAGGTGCAAGCCATGGAGCTTAGTCCATATTGCATGATGAATCAAGATTATTGGCGCTCGGTTTGTCCCCTCATTTGCTTCTACATTGTCGAGTACCATATTCCAAGTAGAGTGATGAGGCAGTTTGGCTATCTTCAACCTTACCCTCCAGAGTACATAAACACTAATCAAGAGCTTCATCGGTATGTTGTGTGTTTGTTGAGTTTATATTCTTGGAATCATGGTATGTTATATACTTGTATTTGATAAAGAATGTGTCTTGAATGTAGTATTGACCGTCGACGCGAGAGGGGTAGAAAGGATTGGGGCACGAAGCACCAAGGATACATTAACGCTTGGGATAGTCGTGGAGCCAACATTGTCATAGGAGGTCCACTTCACCGTGACCCCCTTTTGAAAATTATTTGCAATGGTTGAGAGCGAACACAAGGCTTAAACTTAAGGTGGCTATGGATGCCGGTCCTGTCGAGGACCTACCTTCAGACCCAGAAGATGTGTTTGACCAGTATGACGAGATGACAAGGCAGGCCACGCAGACACAGCGGGGACCGGTGGAAGACTACATTGTAAGTTTGGTTTAATTGTTTGCTTATGTCATTAATGTAATTTGGTTTTGGCTACATTGTAAGTTTGGTTGAATTGTGATTAAATGGATGAATTTTCACATGGCAATGATAGGGACAACAACTTGGTCGTTTTGCTAACGAGTCTCTCGTAGCATTGGGTGTGCCAATTGGGCATCCAGAAGAGGCGAGCAAGCTACGGGCCTTCATACAGGTTAGATGGTAAAGTGCTTTTATCTCTGATTTAGAGCCTACCAATTCAACTTTATTGTGATTTTAGAGATTTCATCGTGGGTGTCGAAAAATGGCCCGCAAGTTGAATTGCATGGCCCCACGAGAACAAGAAGCGGCTGGTGGTCCCTCAAGTTCTGGTACACGTTCAGCTCCATCCACTAGGGGTATTAGGGCCACCTCCACGAGTACAGGTGCGGGCCTGGTTTCAAACTAGTACTGTTTGTGAATTTTTGGTTTTTATCATTGGTTTTTGATACAAAATGTATATTTGTTCATGCAGGGACTCTCACCATTCCCGGCCCTAGTAGAGATGTTGACCCGGAGGAGGAGGAGGAGGAGGAGGAAAATAGCTCGAACTCAGAAGATGATGATCCTTCGTATGGTCAAGAAGAGATTGGTTCCTCACAGTTGCCTGATGCGCCATTTGATCCATCACAGGGCAGTCAGAGGCCTAGGAGGCGGGCACGACGGGATCACACAGATGTTGGGACCCCTAATGTGTTGCCTACCAATCCAGGACGCCAGCGTCGCAAGAAGAAGCCCTACACACCCAACCCCTCACGCCGCAAGTAGAGTTACTCAAGTAAGATTATGTGATGGATATGTTTAGTGATGGACTCGTTATGTGATGGACTTGGGTCATGTGAAAACCTTTGTGATGGACTTATGTTTAGTGATGGACTTGTTATGTGATGGACTTGGGTCAAGTCAAAACCTTTGTGATGGAATTGTTATGTTATGTGATGGACTTGTTATGTGATGTACTTGGGTCATGTGGAAACCTTTTTGATGGAATTATTATGTTATGTGATGGAATTTCACAGTTGAAACATTGGCTAAAATTTGGAACCTTGCCCTGTATTTGGAACCTTATGTTGCGATATATACTCAGCTCTGCCCCATATTTAGATATATACACTGTATTTCGATATATACTCAGCTCTGCCCCATATTTAGATTTTAGTTCTGATTCAGTATGAGGATTTAAGTGCACTAATCTAGTGACTGTCATTGTTCATTTTCAATGTAGTAATAGACATTGGTACTGGAAGTAAATCTGAAACACTGAACCAGACATGGTATCTTTATGATATGGATGCAGTGTTGCCACCAGTGTCCTACTGTTTCACATGAATATGTATGGGTATATGTGGATCATGCGGCTTATTTGATTTCATGGTTTCTGCTCAACAGCCTCCAACTCTGCATCCCTGTAATCTCTTACGGGTTGTATTTACCCTCAATGCTCTCAGGTCAATGCTCTCCACTTGGCCATGAGTTAGCTGGGAAATAGCTCCATTAGTCACCAAATTATACAAAGCAATAGTATGTTTTGATCAGGAAATAATTCCAAAAATTTCATAATCAGGTTTATCTGCTTGATATGTATTAATCTGCTTGATATTTGGAATTGCAATTGGTAGTTTAATTACTGTGCTTATATTTTTATTGTAGTCAATGAGAGAAAATGGAATGGAAGTGAAGCACTGCTACTGCATTAGTCGCGCCGCGATCTATGGCGCGACTGAAGCAGGAGTCGCGCCATACTAATTGGCGCGACTCAATTGGTCCTAAATGGCCTACCTGGGTCCTGAGTCGGCCACCTCATTGGCGCGACTACTGCATCAGTCGCGCCATGGATCGAGGCGCGACTGATGCATAAGTCGCGCCATGGTACGTGGCGCGACTCAATTGGTCATAAATGGCCTACCTGGGTCCTGTGTCGGCCACATTATTGGCGCGACTACCGCATCAGTCGCGCCATAGATCGAGGCGCGACTACCGCATCAGTCGCGCCATGGAGCGAGGCGCGACTAGAGCATAAGTCGCGCCATGGTACGTGGCGCGACTCAGGAGACAGTCGCGCCATGGATCGAGGCGCGACTAAAGCATAAGTCGCGCCATGGATCGAGGCGCGACTAAAGCAGAAATCCAGGCCATTCAGACAATCCGATTTACATTCATCCCAGGCCATTCAGACAATCCGATTTACGCCCAGGAAATTGCTGCACCTGATTTGTCCATCAGTTTCTGCATTTCTTGCAGAACAGAAAGGGCAATCCCATTTTCAGGAGACCAATAGTCATGGCTGTCAAAAAGGCGGAAAAGAGGATCAAGAATACGCCGCACTGTTGTTGCCTCCTTTGCAATATTAGCCATATTACGCAAGCAAACCCTTGCCCAATGTGCTGGATTTTCAGACGCGGACCTGATGACACATTAAGCCATTATAGCAATGAAAGATGCATAAGGATCTGGAAATGGGCTTGTTACACTGGCAGGAGAGCTCACATTGTATCAGATGCCACTTTGGCGCTATTTTGCCCAGAAACTGGTACCACAGCCAAGTTCCCATTAATGACCAAATCATCATCATCTTGAAGTCTGACAACCTCTTTAATTGAGAGAGTTTGATTAGCCTCATAACAGCTGATGATCACTGAGACAACCTGTGTTCGAGAATGAATACAGAATTTAGACAAAGTGCTCCTAGTCTCAGTAATGCTACTTTTTTGTTTCATGAAGTATTGTTTCTCAGCTGTTAAGAATAAGTAGTGTATATATATAATTTCAGAAGTCACTGATTTCTGATTATATCTCTTGCGTGTATCTGGTTATCCTATTTCTGATAGGAAATGAACCTGCTGATTCATATTCCAGATGATTGCACCAACCATATACAATGCGGACAAGAAAAATCAAGAACATCTGCCAGAAGTTCCAGCCATCTTGTAGCAATATAAAAGGCAATAAAAACTTACTTCATCAAGTTCAGTTAAAATATGGAAGTGACATGTACGAAACTAACTATGCACCTTGTGACAATATAAAGCAACACAGACTTACTCCATCTAGTTCCATTGAAATGTGAGAATGATCACCCATGTACTAGACCTGATTACAGGAGATGGCAGTCAGATTGTACACACAACAAAAGGCTAAAATATTAAGAAAAACAAGGCATAAGTGGGTAAAACAAAGAAGACCATTTGTATGAGTGAATACAAACCACACTGCAAATGAAACAAAATAAAAGGCCATATTTTGTTTTTTTTACTCAACTTGATTGTGCATGTCATACAATCCGATTTACGCTTTTCAGGGTAGGCCAGGCCATTCAGACAATCCCATTCAGACAAAGTTCAAAGTTCATACAAGACATATAGAGTCCAACAAATGGAAAAAGGACAAAGTTCATCACATAAACATAGTTCATGACAAAGACAGACATGGGAATTCATACACTTCCAGCATCAGGCCTAATCCGACTCACACCCAGGGAACACCTCGTCGTCGCCCCAATCCTCCTCGTCCTCATCATCCGAGCAAATGACGACCTCTCCTTTGCCCTTGGAGTCTCCTTTGCCTTGCCTTGCCTTTGGGTTGGGCAAATCTGACACTAGAGCCCTCATAGCCTCCAGCTGTGCCTCTTCTGCCCTCTGCCTCTTCATGTTCTCTGCCTCTATAGTCGGCGGCGTCAGACTTTCAAGAATATCAGCATCTGACCTCCTCCTAGAATTGTTCAGCCACACAGGCTTGTCCTTCTTCTTTCCATTTGGTCGAGGCCACAAACCCATCTGTCGCGCATCCTTCCTTTGCTTTTCCTTATGGAACTTGAGAAAGGTCCTCAGCACGTCTGGATGGAGTCCCGGTTTCTTTCTCCTTGCAATCTCATCCTGTACTTGCCGCTCCAAATAATGGGCCTCATAGTCACACTTTCGAGTACTCTGCAAACAACAAAACATACATTTTTACATTCAACATAAACATATGAACCTTATATAAGCGGATATTGATTTCAAGTCACGCTAATGAACTCACCAAATCATCGCCAACCATATGCCCGCAATAGTATCCTATTCCAAGCTCCGAGGGCAGTAAACCATGATTAGCTACTACACCACAAGCACACTTTCTATCTGGGGCAGGGTCAATGTTCCGCTTTTCCCCCTTTTTCCTCCTAATCCCTTCCTGCTCAGGCCAATAAGATTTGGGACCGTAGTCATATTCCGAAAATGAACAAACCGGATACCTATTCTGCTTTTGTGTAAAACATGAAATTAGCAACCACAACAAATTAAGCAATACAGATGGATGGAAACTAGATTACACTTACGGCTGTACGGTTGGGACACCCGAAGGTGCGAGGCCAAGGACAGTTGGGCATCTGCCGACTAATCTCAGCTGGATCACCGCAATTGCATAATGGTGGATTTGACATACGTCTGGCAATGGCTTCTTTCTTCTCCTCAGCTGTCATGGGTGGCGGGTTAGGAGGAGGAGGTAGCCACCGCTGGAAAGTCTCATAATTCTTCGCGGAATTGGGTCTGAAGAGAAGAATGCGTTGATCCACCATCTCAGGGCCATCTATCCACTGAAAAAAGTTGCATTGCTCCCAGTCCTGCATCAACACAACCAAATTAGCAAATCTTCATAATATATGAGAGTTTGGGCAATCAAGTAAGACAGTCTATGATTGCATTATCTTACACGGTAATCAGGACACGTGTAGTACGCTCGAGCCGCAGTATCTGGATGCATCGATTGAGTGACCTTCGCAGGCTTCCCACACTCACACAGAGGATGCGGGAGAGCGGGAGGAACAGGCGCATCCTTGCAAGACACGTCGGGATAACTCTTCTGTCCACGTTCCTTCCACTTTCTCTCACGCCACAGGGCATCCATTGATTTCCTGTACAATGTGTCAACCCATGACTTTATATAAAAATAACTTAAACCATTCAAAATAAACGCACAAGCAATGTAACACTATCTCACAACCTTACATTGGTGCAAAGATACTTCTATTTCTAATCCTAAGTCATTCACTGCTCCATTCCACTACTACTAGTCCTGGTTTGTTGTCTTCTTTGGTTAGGAGGTCTATTTCTTTTGGTAGGATGCAAATTTTTTGGGCCCTCTTTGTGCCGTTCCATGCGGTGTCCTGGTTTGTGGCATATACCACAAAGTATTGTAGACTTGTCTTGGTTGAAGTCCCCGTAACCATACATATCATCTCCATAACCATTAGAGGCGTCCATCTCGTTACGGAGACGCTTTTTCTTTCTTCTCCCAACCTTGTCCTTCTTTGTGGTACTATCCGGTATATACTCAGGACCGTTGTACAATGGCCAAGCAGAAGGGTCAAGTAAAGGCTCAAACCGGGGTGTCCAGGTCTTTAACACGGTAGCCTTTAGGTAAAACTGAGAGGTATATAAAGCGGCCCGATGATCCACCCCTCTAACACGGCACGAAGCAATCATATGGGAGCAAGGCACATGCAACAACTGCGGCACGCAACAAGTACAAGTCACATGTGTGAGGTCAACCTTGTATATACGACCACCTGTACTCTCACCACCCACCGTTAGAGCGTTTGCGGTCCTAACGGAGTACACATAAGAGTTAGGGTCAAACAACTCTGCTGCCATGGTATTCGCCTTGTCCTCTTCCGTGCCTAGCAGTTTTGCCGCACCTTTGCCCCACAAATTCTGGTTTGGCCTCGCATCAATTTGACTCTTCGCTTTCTGCCACCTTTTAACAAAGTATGAATTGACCTTGTAGAAGGTGTACTCAACAATTGCCGACACAGGCATGCCGCGAATTCCTTTAAGTACCTTGTTTAGGACTTCAGAGATATTAGTGTTGCAGACACCAAACCTCCAACCACCTTCGTCAAAGGCATTGCACCACTTATGCATGTTTTCCATTTGACTGTCAAGCCACTCTGTCGCTTCTTGATTCATCATTTTCTTAAGTTTCGCAAGCCGTATGCCAAAAGTTCTCTCTGCCTTCGATGAACATACCAACTTCAATTGTTTTATTACATTCTTGTTTTTGTGCCTATGCCATATGTTTGCAGCAAAGTGGCGCATGCACCAACGGTGCACGATCGGTTGGTAACCATCAATGTGCTCTTGAACAGCATTTAGAATGCCTTGGTGCCTATCAGAAATTATACAAATCTTTCGGTCTGGTCCCACCACATCTCTACGCACCAAATGAAGGAACCAAGACCAACTTTCATTGTTCTCGCTCTCCACCAAAGAAAAGGCGAGCGGTAACAAACGATCCTCCCCGTCCATTCCCGTTGCAATCAACAAAGTCCCCTTATACTTCCCGGTCAAAAAAGTGCCATCAACACTAATCACCGGCTTGCAATGTTTGAATGCCTCTGCACATTGTGGAAAGCACCAATAAGCACGCTGCATTACTTCCTTCATTACCCCATTGTGCAACTCCAGTGCTCCCGTGGTGCTAGTGCACCATTTCGTCCCCGGATTGTAATATGCAATAGCATGTAGAATCCGCGGAACTCTACTGTAGGCTTCAATCCAATCACCCCACAGCACGGCCATGGCGTGTTGTTTAGCCCTCCAGGCCTTTCCATACTTCACCCGATAACTAGTGAATCCGACAATTGCTTCAACGAGCGCTGACACGGAAATGTCAGGGTCAGCATACACCGTTGAAGCAATCCGACCTCCGATATATCGTGCCGTACAATGAGAGTGCTGGTGGATTGGTCGGGAGGTACCACATGTGTGAGGCTGCTGCACTTTAGTTATCCTCCACTTCTGCCTTTCATCGGTCATTGGACGGGCCCATACTTTCCAACCACAACCAAGTTGGCATGCTACTGTGTAGCGCAGCTTAGAGTCAGAGTGCACCACATCATATGGACGATGGTGCCGCACCGAGTAGTCCCTCAAAAAGAATTTCAGCTCTTCCATACTGTCGAATGTCATCCCTCTCTGTATCAACTCTTGACCACTGTCAGGCTCTAAAGAATTAAGACGCAAGCCGGAATCACAATATGCCTTCTTAGGGGGTGCATGGAAGAGAGGAACCTCTGGAACACCCACATGAACTGCTCCAAGTTGTCTCGACTCCTCAATAGTGAGAGGGGCCAATCTAGCACCAAAAATTGTAGCCATACTAGAGGACGGTTCAACCATAGGAGATGGTTGAACAAACGAACGCCGATGCACCACATAGTTCGGCTCAACCGGTTTTGGTACACCATGTGTTGGCTCAACAAACGGTGCTTCATTGACTGGTGTTGGCTCAACAAACGGTGCTTCATTGACTTGGGTTGGCTCAAAAACTTCTTCTTGGGTTAACGCTTCTCTCATTTCTTCTTCTTCTTCCTCTTCTTCTTCTTCTGATCCCGCAGAGATTTCATCATCATCTTCCTCCTCAACATCAAAAGTGCCCTCGTCAAAGTCATTGTTCACTAGACAATCATCCTCTGGATCTGGCTCATTTGCCATGTCAACCTCATATTCTTCATCGTCCTCAGCTTCACCAATCTTATAATTACTTTCTACACAGACACTCTCACAAACTTCAACTACTAACTCAGCACAACCAACTTGGGAACCTTTCACCAACTCCTTATAAAAAGACCAATCTTCATCACATGAAATTCTCATAAGCACATAATGAGCCCTTTTGTCACCGGCATCGAATCTACCATGTAGGATTATTTCACTATGTTCTTGATCAACTTGGAATATTGAGCTAGCTTGAACAAAAAGTTCATCAAATGAAGGAGGGCTATCAAATCTTGTGACTTCATGCTTCATCCTCTCAAACTCTCCATTCTCATTAACCGAACCACCAGAGAAATAACGAACTAAGCGATCCATCTACATACATTTAACGGCCACATTACAATTACCATTCATGGACTTATATAAAAACTAGAACCAACTAGTTTCCATAACATCATTCTACAATAAATTCTACAATAAAACCTACATTAAAAGATCATTCTACAATAAATCCTAATTTCCATTTCTTGCCAATATTAACAAGAATATCTACCCACTAAAATCTCATCGAAATCGTTTCATGATACACAATCTACACGTTACAAAAGCGTTGCCAAGAATCAATTACACGATAACGCTCAACTAATCTTACCCTTTTCGTACTAATTTACCAAATCCAACCCAAACCCTAGGTTACCCTACCACAAGCTATACCAAGGGAAACAAGTAAATGGCACAAATCTACCCGAATAAAGTGGAGGAGTTACCTTCCCGGAGTGTATTCCCACCGTTTCCCCTTCGAATCCGTCGAAGAAAGAGGGGGATCTAGAGGGGGGAGGTGGGGGGCGGCGCCATGGGAGAAGTGGAGCTCAGGTGGGGAGGAGAAAGAAAGGGAGGAGGAGGAAGAAGGGGCTCGGGTGCCCGGCTGTATACAGGCGAGTCGCGCCACGTCCTTTGGCGCGACTAAGTCGCGCCAGGACATGTGGCGCGACTCCGCTAGCCAGGTCAGCAGCCGCGCTGGCCGCCCGCGGCCCGGCCGGCCGACGTGGCAGCCCAGTCGCGCCACATGCTATGGCGCGACTCCCTCATCAGTCGTTTCTTGGAAATACAGTTCGGGTGGGTTTTTTTTTTAAAATTTCAGTTTAAAAAGGATTAAAAAATAAAAAAATTCCTCTTGTCCTGCTTCGACGAGCCTGTTCGCTTGGCTTATCAGCCACCAGCCAGCAGTACTTCAGTCTCACAACAAATCAGTATCAGTCACCAGCCAGTAGTACTTTTCTTTCACAACAAATCAGCACCAGCCACCAGTCACCAACCAACCGAACAGGCTGGCCTGCTCGGCTTGGCCAGTGCTCGTACTCGTGGTCGTGGCACGTACCACAGCGGCTGTGAGCCTGTGACGGTCTCGGTCCGCGTGGATAAGGTTGTGTACGCCGATGGTGCGTGCGACCAATGCTGACAATTTGATTACGGGGGTGTTTACATGCTCCTAAAGTTTATATACTGGACCACGTGTATAAAGAGAGAAAATAAACTGACATGATTTTTAAAATATAAATTTTATGTAAAATATATGCATCTAAACATGCCCTATATGGTGGCGACTGGAGCTGCTGGTCTTAATATCAGGTCTCATAAACATGTCTCGAAACTGTATTGTTAACTGGCTACGTTCCTAGACAAAAATCTTCACGTGAGCTCGTGCGTGCACCGCGCAGTCCACGTGAAAAAGCAATGCTGCTACAGTCCACTCGGTGTGGACTGTTTGCTGGGCGTCCACTCCACAGTTTGGGTCAGTTGCTTTGGAGCCGGGCGAAACGGACCACAACGTACCTGGTCTCAAAAGTTACCGCCCCAGCAAACTTTTATCTGGATTTTGCGGTAGTTCGATTTGTTTTTAGTTTTTGTTTGCAGGATTCAGGCTATCCGCACACGTTATACTCTATATCAACCTCTAAAAAGAATATTCCGTCCTGGTCATCCAAATCTTATACTCTATACCAACTTCTCCCGCACCCGTCATACTCTAAATCCCATACTCTATCTCAACTACCATATATTTTATTCAACCATTTCCAACCATCATCTCCTCTCTCCTCACCTTTTCTTTTCCTTTTCTTTTTTTTATCTTCTCTCAGTCTTTTTCTTTCTTTTTTATTTCTCTTTTTTAATCTTTTTTCCTTTTCCTTTTTTCTCCTCTTTTCTCTCTCTCTTTTTCTTTTTTTTCTCTTTTTTCTTTTTCCCTTTTCTCTTCCTATTTTCTTCCTCGTCCGATCCACCCAACCACCGGCGCCTCGCTCCCTCCGCCCCTCCCCTGCTCCGCCAGCTCCCCTGGCGCCGCCGCTCCAAGCGCCATCACTGAAGCGCCCCTGCCTAAGCAGAAACTAAATGTGATACAATTATCAGTCCCAGGAGGCTGATACACATTTATTCAACAGATAGTTCAGAACCTTACTGCCCCCGAGGGCACCTGATACAAGTTAGGATAACCAGAAGGTTAATAATGATGATGAGCCAAGCTATGAACAGCTCGGGCTCAACAAAGGGATCAGAGCTACGCGGCAGCGAAGACATCTTGGGCGGGACCAAACCCCACAGGCAAAGTCGGGTGCGGGCACGACCACCTACTCGGCTTCTTCGGCAACAAAGTCCGGGTCTTCTTCTGAAGCAACAAATACAAGGGTGAGTACAAAAGTACTCAGCAAGTCCAACCACACCCACGGAGGGGTTAACACAGAAATATGCACAGGATACATCAAGGAATAGGCTAAGGTCCATTTGCAATAAAGCCAAGTTTTATACATGCAATGGTTCGTCACGGAATATTTTAGCAAAAGCAGGTTCTAGTAACAAAACAATAAGTGGGGGTTGATCCACAAAAGATCCCAATTTTAATGCTACCGGATTTCCCATCCGCCGTAGCTTTCCAGCACAAAGCCGGACCCATTTCCAAAACCAACACACTCCAACCCATTCCCAAAACCATTGGTATTGTGACCAAGCCATAACTCGCCCATGACCGTGGGCACGGCTATTCGAATAGTTTGGAAACTCTGCAGAGGTGTACACTTTCACCACAAGTAGGGTACCGCAACACAGTCATCTTAGTGCCAGCGCGGATCCTATCAAAGCCGTTACCCACCATAGCCAAAACTGCCTAGCCATCACGAGAAAATAACCAAGAGGGTTTATGACACCAAGTCGGCAACCATGACACTAAGTCGACACTTGGTTTTCCCACTGCACACCTGCCACCAGACAACTAACAGCCTGGCTAGTGGGATTTAGACTAAGCCCTTGCACCATACAAGAGTCGAGTGGTTGTACGGGATAAATTGGGTTAGGCAAGATGACACATCACCTCGGTTTAAAAACCGGACAAAATGAATACCTCCCAACTTGCTTAACGACAAAGGTACAAGCCTCCTTATGGTATTTCACAAAGAAACACCCATCCATCTTATCCAACACTTTCTTTATTTTCAAAACCCAAAACCCATTTTTTTTACTCAACACACTCACACTTTTATTCTTAGATAAACCAAGTGTAGTCATGATTGTTTAAGTGAGGAGTAACAAGTCCTAAGCATTCTAACAACGTTATCATCCAAACAGAGCATATCATATTCAGAGATAACTAGGTTGTCAAGGCATGATCATATCAATCAAGGAATGGCTATCCAACTGGGTTTTCAATAATAAACACATGCAATTTATAAAAGGCCAATAGGTTGTGTTTATAAAACTGGGATAAACATGCATCAAAGGATGGGATTGGACTTGCCGTCTTCAAAAGCTTCCGGGAGTTCCTGCTCGCGGTACAAGTCCTTGGGTTCGGGCTCACGGTACTCTCCTGCGTACTCCGGCTCGCGGTACTGCTCTTCCTCGATTACTCCGTCGTCTACGGTGCATACAACAAAACACACAAAAAGAAAACAATCAAACCTTTACCGATGAGCTCGAAACAGAAGGTGATTAAATAAAATAGGAGGAAGGATTATTTTGGAGTGATTTGTGTATAGCTCGGCCGGAATAGATGAAAGAAAGGTGTGTTCGAGTTTGGAGAATTTTCGAAAAAGTTTGGCGCATAAAATGACGGATTAAGGAGGTATTAGGGCTCATTTGGAGGGTTTAGGACCTAATTGTGAAGGTTAAAAGAACTAAGGACCTATTTGTAAGGATCTTTGTATAGTGGGAGGGCTGATTTGTAATTTAGAAAAGTATTTGGGGGTTTGGTAATGGTCAGGGGCTTTTTTGAAATTTATCTAAAAGGCCAGGGGGTTTTCTTGGATTATCTCTAATGGGGGAAGGATTCTTTTGGAAAAAGAAGGAAGGGTAGGGGTTTTTGGCAAAATTAGCCGGCCACTCTTCTTTCTTCTTCCTTGGCCGAACCGAGAGGGGGGGAAGTCGGGCGCCGGCGGCGCCGTGCCGATTGGCCGGCCTCCGGCCTCGGCAACGGCCAGGGGCGGCCGCAGGGGCACGAAGGGAGCACGGGGAGCTCACTCCCCCGCCTTACCTAGGCGGAGGCGG
>QPGU01000248.1:20834-39039 GCA_004135705.1 Alloteropsis semialata | reverse complement strand
TGGGGGACGGTCGGGGCTCGGTAAGGGCGGCTTCCACGCACGCGCGCCACGGTCGTCGGAGGAGGGAGGCACCGCGGCGGGCGGCGCGCTGCAGGGGGCCGGTGGTGGCGGCGCGCTGCAAGCGGGAGGGAGGGCACGGCGTGGTGAGGGGCCGAGGTGGCCGGGGCTGGGGATGTAGGGGGCCGGCGGTGGAGGGAGCTCGTGCTCGTGCTCGTGCTGACCGAGCGGAGCGGAGGGAGGAGGAAGAAGGGAGGAGGAAGAAAGGAGAAGGAAGAAGGAGGGAAAAGAAAAGAAGAAAGAAAAGAGAAAAGGAAGAAAAGGAGAAAAAGGAAGAAAAAGAGAAAAGAGAAAGAGAGAGAGGTCGGCGGGATTCGCGGCGACGACCGCGGGTTTGGTCGGGCGGGTGCGGCGGTCGGGTCGGAACGCGACACGCGGAACGGGACAAAGGAGTAAGCGGCGGAAGGAACGGGAGATTTGAAATTCGAACTCATCGGGAAAGATTTTTGAAAACTCGTTACCCCATGATTTAAGATTTTAGATTTTCGGGATTTTACAAACCTACCCCACTTAAACTAAATCTCGTCCTCGAGATTCGACTGATTCCTGAAGAGACGGGGAAACTCTTTCTTCAAAGCATCTTCTCGTTCCCAAGTAGCTTCAGCTTCACTGTGTCTACTCCATTGCACTCGACAAATCTGGACAATTGAATTCCTCGTCCGTTTGGTAACAGTGTCTAGGATTTTGATTGGTACTTCCTGATATCTGAGATCGTCTTGCAAGTCTATTTCATCTGTTTGTATCTGTTCTTCTGGGACTCTTAAACATTTCTTCAATTGGGAAACATGAAATACTGGATGTATATCCAACATTTCTTCGGGTAGCTGAATACGGTAAGCCACAGCTCTAATTCTTTTCAACACTTGGTAAGGGCCTATGTAACGGGGAGCCAACTTTCCCCGAACCTGAAACCTTCGTGTACCATGAATTGGAGAGACTTTGAGATACACATAATCTCCAACTTCAAAACTCAATTCACGCCTCCTCTGGTCTGAATAACTCTTTTGGCGGGATTGAGCTGCTTTCAATTTTTCTCTAATTTCTGCAACTCGGTCTTCTGCTTCTTTGATGAGAGAGGGTCCAATTAGAGTGCGCTCTCCTACTTCTGACCACATCAAAGGGGTTCTACACCTTCTTCCATAGAGAGCTTCAAAGGGTGACATTCCTAAACTGGCCTGATAACTGTTGTTATAGGAGAACTCTGCATAGGTTAAACTTTTCTCCCAATCTTTACCATAGGTAAGAACACATGCTCTCAACATGTCTTCCATGATTTGGTTCACTCTTTCAGTTTGACCATCAGTTTGGGGGTGATAAGCTGAACTAAAATCCAATTTAGTTCCCATGGCTTTGTGTAAGCTTTTCCAAAATCTCGAGGTGAACTGGGTCCCTCGATCTGAGGCTATTCTACTGGGTACACCGTGCAACTTGACAATATTGTCAATATAAAGCTGAGCTAATTTAGCTCCACCATAGCATGTGCGCACGGGTATAAAATAGGCGACCTTAGTGAGTCGGTCCACAATTACCCATATGGAGTCATTTCCTTTCTGAGTCCTGGGTAAGCCATTGACAAAATCCATGCCTATTTCATCCCACTTCCAAACTGGGATAGGTAGCGGCTAAAGCAAACCGGCTGGTTTCTGGTGTTCTGCCTTGATTCTCTGACAAATATCACAATGAGCTACAAACTGTGCCACATCTGCTTTCATTCCATTCCACCAATACTTTTCTTTTAAGTCCATATACATCTTAGTTGCTCCTGGGTGGATGAAATAGGCCGAGTTATAGGCTTCATCAATAATAACTCGTCTGAACTCTCCTTCCTTAGGTACACAAATCCTGTTCTTGTACCATAAGGTCCCTTTATCATCTACTCTGAAATCTGAGGCTTTGTTTCCCCCGGTATGGGTACGAATTTTCATCAATTCTTTGTCCTTACTCTGAGCTTGCCTAATTTGATCTTCCAGTGTGGGTTGCACACTAAGGTTGTAGTTTTGGGCCTGCCGGACTATGTGAAGATTTAACTGTGCTAACTCCTCTTGCAACTGAGCATTCTTGGGCTCATAGGTCTTTCTGCTTAAGGCATCAGCTACAACATTAGCTTTGCCCGGGTGGTAATAGATTTCCAGATTATAATCCTTGATCAATTCTAACCACCTTCTTTGCCTTAGGTTCAGGTCTGATTGGGTGAATACATACTTTAAACTCTTATGATCTGTATATATTTCACACTTATTTCCAATCAAATAATGTCTCCAAATTTTAAGAGCATGCACTACTGCGGCAAGCTCCAAGTCATGGGTAGAGTAGTTCTGCTCATGAGGCTTGAGTTGCCTGGAGGCATACGCTACTACCTTTCCATCTTGCATGAGCACACATCCTAATCCTTGCCTTGAGGCATCACAATATATAACAAAATCTCTCTGAATATCTGGCAAGGTCAGTACTGGTGCAGTTGTTAATCTTTTCTTCAGTTTCTGGAAACTCTTTTCACAAGACTCTGTCCAGACAAACTTTTTATCCTTACGGAGTAACTCCGTCATGGGTCTGGCTATCTTGGAAAATTCTTCAATAAATCTCCGGTAATATCCTCCTAATCCAAGAAAGCTTCTGATCTCAGTCACATTGGTGGGCTATTGCCAGTTGGATACTGCTTCTACTTTTTCTGGATCTACAGCTACACCTTCTGCAGTCAAGATGTGGCCTAGAAAAGCTACCTTTTCAAGCCAGAATTCACACTTGCTGAACTTGGCATATAACTTATGTGCTCTTAGCTTTTCCAAGATTACTCTTAAGTGTTGTTCATGCTCTTGGGCACTCTTAGAGTAGATTAGTATGTCGTCAATAAAGACTACGACAAACTTATCTAACTCTTCCATGAAAACTTTATTCATGAGATTCATGAAATAAACTGGGGCATTGGTTAATCCAAAAGACATCACTGTGAACTCATACTGCCCATACCTTGTAACAAAGGCCGTCTTTGGGACATCACTCTCCTAGATCTTGAGCTGATGGTAGCCCGATCTTAGATCAATCTTGAAGAAATACTTGGCTCCTTTTAACTGATCAAAAAGATCATCTATCCTAGGGAGGGGGTACTTATTCTTAATGGTTACTTCATTCAAGGATCTATAATCCACACACATCCTTTGACTCCCATCTTTCTTTTTCACAAACAGGACTGGTGATCCCCATGGTGATGAGCTGGGTCTGATAAACCCTTTTTGCTGTAGTTCTCTTAATTGCTCCTTAAGTTCTGCTAACTCTGCTGCTGCCATTCTATACGGCCGTTTGGCTATAGGTGCTGTGCCAGGGACAAGGTCAATAATGAACTCTATATCCCTATCCGGTGGCATTCCTGTTAAGTCATCCGGAAACACATCTGGATATTCACTTACTACTGGAACTTCATCTATGGCCTTGGCTTCCATACTGAAAACCATTGGGTCTGGTCCACTTCCCCGAGTGTGGCAAGTCACTTGCACACCATCCGGGTTGGTCAGGTGCACTATCTTATCAGCACATCCTATGTGACCATCATGTAGGCTTAACCAATCTATTCCAAGGATCACATCTATCCCCTTCGACTTAAGTACTACTAAGTCTGCTAGGAACTCTACCCCACTTAAATTGATCCTTACCCGGGAATAACCTAGTTGACAGCGGATGTCAGCTCCAGGCGTTCGGGTTACTAGGGGTATCTTTAGTAGTACCGTAGGTATATTGTGCTTCTCCACAAAGCTTGATGATATGAATGAATGTGATGCTCCAGAATCAAAAAGTATTGTTGCCAAGACTGAGTTGACTAAAAACTCACCGAGTAACACGCCCTAAGCCTCTCGAGCCTCTTGCGCGCTGATGTGGTTGACGCGGGCTCGTCCAAATGACTGCTGGGGCGGCCTCATCTGCTGGCTGTTGCTGTTGTTGTTGTTGGGGTTGTTGTTGCTGCGGACTGGAACACGGTTGGCTCCTGACAGTGCTGGCCTTGGTCCACTCACAGAGTTGGAGAAGGCTGGAGCTATTGGCTTGTTGTTGCCATAGGGACAGTTGGCTATGAAGTGCCCTGTCTCACGGCAGTTATAGCATGCTCTCGTGTTGCTGGTGACCTGACTGGCGCTGTTCTGCGGAGTCTTGTTGACTTGGCTCCTGAATGGTGCATTGGAGGGATGAGTACTCGGAGTCTGAGACTGGGTCCGGTACTGCATAGGGGGCTGGGACCTGGGTGCTGAGTGGCCAACGCTTCTTGGCTTCTGAAAACGGTCTGCTGATGGGCCTTGTTCTCTAGAAACCGGCGCTTGTTATCCCTCTTTTCATCTGTCTTGGCCCTTTCTGTGAGGATGGCCATGTTCATCAAGGTGTTGAAGTCTGGGTAGATCTGAGGGGTGAGAAGGGTTTTGAGTTCTGCATTCAAGCCTTTCTTGAACATCTCCTGCTTCTTCTCATCCTTGTTCACTTCTTCCGGTGCATACCGGGCCAATTCCATGAACTGATAAGTGTACTCTTCAACAGACTTGCTGCCTTGGCGCAGTTCATGGAACTCATCCGCCTTGCGCTTCATGGTGGCCACTGGAATGTGGTAGCGGCGGAACTCTGTAACAAACTCATCCCAGGTGATAGTGGTGGCATCCTGGGCAAATGTACAGTAGTTCTCCCACCAGGCTAAAGTAGTCCCGGTGAGCTGGTGAGCGGCCAAGAGAACCTTGTCGCGGTCCTCACAACCAAATGGCTCAAGCTTCCTTTGGATAACCCGCAGTCACTCATCTGCATCCAACGGGTTAATAGATCCTCCAAAGGTGGGTGGCTTGGTCCGGAGAAAATCCGTCAACTTCTCGTTCAAGCCAAGCCTACGGGGCCTCGGCTGAGTGATGGCATTGGCTAAAGCTTCCAACAGAAGGGTCTGGTTGTTCATCACTTGGACCAAGTCTATCTGAGGTGGTGGGGCCGGATGCTCTCCTCCCACATGGCTTTCTCCACCTCCTTCAAGCTGCTCCACTTCATGCACAACTGGAGGCGCTGTAGCGGGTGGCGCTTGCCTTAGCTGCCTTTCCGCACTAGGAGTGGCATTGGCCTGACTTGGGGAGGTACTAGTGCGCTTGGGAGGCATCTGCAGATTGAGCGGGGTTTCATGAGACTTGGGTTTAAAGTGATATTAAAGTTGATTAAAGCGTATTTTCAAAAGAGCACACAGACTAACAAGCACAAACAAGCACAACGATTTTATTTCTTCCAAGGGGGGTATAACACTTGGGTAGGACTAACACACGCACTACTCGACTGGGTACATGGTGACACTACGAAGGGAAGCAACTCCAAACTGGCACATCTTGAGACTAGGGGTACGACTCTGAGCTTCGGACCATCCGGCTTCATCCCTCGACGATCACTAGCACTTAGGCGGATTCATGAGCTTGAGTGGGTCCTTTCTTTAGGAGAGAACGCACATCCATACTTGGTCCTGGCTGCGTCAGTGGTAGTGGCTCCTTTTCTTCTGCAGCCTCTGGACCAGAATCCCTGTGGGTAGCTCCTGCAGGTGGTAGTGCTAGTGAGGCAATGAGGCTCTTCCTCTTGCCAGATCCTCGGGCGATAGGAATTCCATCCAGGATCGGAAGCTCCTCACGGTCAGAGGCATGCATCAGCAAGGCGGGCTTCCCTTATTTCCTTGGAGTGCCGTTCTTCAGCCTCCTTGAGGGCCTCAATGGCGGCGACCTTGTCAACCTGGGCAGCCGCAGCTTGTGCTTCGGCGGCGGCCAGTTTTGCTTGGAGCCTTCTCACCGTATACTCAACTTCCTCCGCTCTGCGAACTGCTGCTTGTTGGCATTTCTTAGCATCACCACTTCTGGAGTGATGGTACTAGAGATGCCTTAATATAGATCTTAGTGTTATACAAGTTCTGCAAGTGCACAGAAATACATTGCAGCATTTCACCCAGGAGTATTCCAGAGTATCGTATTTATTTCCTCAGGGAAAGAGTATGGCAAAATATATTTTCCAATGTATCAACTATATCATAATCAATATACCAGGATATGAATGATTGAGTATGTTGACACACAGAAGATTTTACTGCTCATTATATAAGTCTAGTTAGTATGAAGGTCCTAAGAGAGAACTAGAGATTCTATGTACTTCTTACAAATGGGTTACATTCATTACAAGTGTATACTATACAAGCTTAGTAAGTGATACATGCTAGAGGACAAATCGAGGAGTCGTGGGATCCCCTCATCAAAGGGTACTGTCACGATGTTTATCACTAAGGCCTGCAAACGCCCAAACCTGAACGGCGAGGATTACAAAGGACGGACAGGGCTGTCACCACCTGCCGCCTACCTCTGAATACGTGGAGTAGGGTATCCCCAACGGTATTCCATAACCCAAACACCATGTTTGTAATATGAAATACATCTTTACCAATTGTACGGAAAGGTAAAGAACAATCATAGAGATTCATTGGGCCATTGCCATAACATGCACCAGTCAAACTAAGGTGTAAGACATACATCTCATATGATGAACACACAAGACCAAAAGTCAAGTAACAAAGGCAAGACAGTAATTCCATTAAGGTTTTAAGTCTTACAAATAAGCAAAGGATACAAGATAGCTGAGCTCTAGGCTTACCAAGACTCCTTCGGAAACCCGTAGAAGCTCAACTCCTAGAACTACATCTCTACTAACTAAGACTATGACTTGTAGTAATTGGAGCTCTTCCTTCTGGTGTGTGTTGTACAGGAGGCGTTGGCACCTATTTATAGCACTTGGAGGCGGTTCAGGGCCGGTACAAGGCGGTTGAGGGCGAGTGGGCCCACCCCCGAGTCGGCCGATGTGGAGACGTCGCCCGACCGTCAGATGAACCGACTGAACTCATCCACGGTGTAGCTTTGGTCCTGAAGACGGTGTGGATACACTCGAGAAAGGAAGACCGCAACGGCCGCAAGACTGGGCCGGCCGACCTGGCCAGGTCGGCCGACCTGGTCCAGGCACGGTTTACTTCGATCTTCTTTTGAGTTGCTAGAATGTGGACCCTGGTACACGTGGAAGATGGGTATGGATCCTCGGAGTAACTGTTGATCCTCATGTGAGCCCATCAATCCATGTGCACCTCCTTATCCTTCTTGTCATCCCTTGGATATAACCGTCATTGGTTCAACATTCTTGATGACACGAACTTGTGCTTCTTCTGCATGGCCAAACATGGGCTTGGTTGGATACTAGGCCAGGTCGGCCGACCTGATGAGGTCGGGCGACCTGAGCCTGGCCCTGTTTTCCTTCATCTTTTGGCCCATATCTCCTGCAATCAAATAATCTCCATGTACAAGTGGAACTACGTTATTTGAAATAAAATCCTACTGATCATTGCTAATTTACTTCATTTTATCATGTTGGCGTTACAAAATAATCATGACTTAACAAGCGCCAACAAACTCCCCCAAGCTAAGACCTTTGCTCGTCCCGAGCAAAACTTGGAGAGTTAGGAACTTAGGATCAGAATTGCTTACTTCTCATAAGAGATATTTTCAATAAGAAAGCAATTTATGACCTGATTAAGTTGGCAAAGATCAAATCATCCTTTTTACCTTATCACTCATGGGGCTTTTTAGCTTTTTCTTCATCTTGAGCGGTTGAAAGCCAAAACAACTTAGCGAGAACGCTCCCCACACCTTAGTTCCACCTTTTCACCGGAGGTTTTTAAAGAAACTTTTGTAAAAGAAAACAAGGCTCCTCAAGTGACTCTCTCAAGTCTCTCATTAGTATATGAATTCTCTCCATCACTCCTTTCAAATTTCTCTTTAATAACATAACAAGTGGAGCTCATGAACGGGAAACTTTTGTTTCACACATGCATTGCTTCTTTTGTTGAGTCAAATCCAGGATCAATGAAGAATTAAATCATACACTCAAATCGAAGTGTGCAAGTGTGGATATGTGGTAGTGGAAATAAACTCTTTTAGGAAATTTCTCTCCTTTAGAAAATTTGTTATAAAGTTTGGCTCCTTTATTCCCCTCTTTTTTTTTCATGGACTACACACATGTCCATTTTCTTTCTCTCTCTTTTTTTAAACAAAGGTAGGGAGCCCAGCCTTACACCTAGAAATATTTTTGGAGAGAAGTCCCTTTCCTTTGGAGTGTTTTATTTTGTTAGGCAAAAAATATAGGCAGGGGATGCCGTACTTCTAGAGTAGAAGTTTAGCATATATGTGGCGTGTACGTGACTCCGATTTTAAGAGCATGAAATAACTCTTGCAAAGATCACAATGAACTTGACAAAACTCAAAACAACTGCACATGCTTTTTTTCTGTAAGTGGTTGGAACGTGAGGCTGTGGTAGGAATTTACTCTTCACTGAGGAGCCTAGAATTTTGTCCTTTTTGAAACAAATACTCCGGGATCAAGTTTCACTTAGATAAGTAAAGCAATCCTAGCTTATTATATCATAGCTCCCAACAACCTAGAATCAGTATTTAGCATTTGCTACCCACAAGTTTTAAGTTTTCAAGGAAGTCATTAATTTAAGCCAACAAATTCAAGACACAAATGACTGCCTTATTGAGACTTGCATAAATTGGGAAAGTCATAGCACATGTTCATCACTTCCAAATAGAGTTTCATTTTTTTCATTTATTTCCATTTCATCATTTTTTTAGACAAGATAAAAGAAAAACAAAGAGAATGGTTCAGACAACTTACTTGTACGGGGGTCCTCTCCCAAGCTGGACTTTTCACTGCTGGCGGTAACGAGGGTCATTCGGGTCAAACCCTTGGGACCGAAGGTAGGCAGTTAGGTTCTGGTTGCCCTCCTGGATGCTGTTCTGGAAGTTCTGTGCTGACTGGTCCCACCAAGTTTGCGACTGCTGCACATGCTGGGTTAATGTATCATCAATACGGTTAGTGGTTACCTCTAGGGTTCCCTGCGGTTGGATAACCCATCCATGCTGCTGCGCCAGTCCCTTGCCGAAAAGGAACATCGGGCGTCGAACGGAGGAGGGCCGCCACTTGAGTTAGACGACTGATGATAACCCGGGTCTTGGGGATTCCATTGTGCGTGCGGCGCTTCATGCCATCCCGAACCTCCTGCCATATATTGGTGGAGGCGGCTGCGGCTAGGGCTGGATATCGAGCTAGATATCGAGTTGAAGGTAGTTTTTCGAGCTTTTTTTGGAACTAGCATAATCTTATTTATCATAGTCTCCTGAATTGTTTGAGACCCAACTTCATGCCGAGCTTAACGAGTCGAGCCTAACGAGCCGAGCCGAAGTCAAAAGTCATTCTAAATGAAGTCATTTTAATTTTAAAAGACAAACGAGTCCAATCGGAGCACTTTTGTACCGAGCCATCGAGCCAGCCTAACGAGCTTTTTGTCCAGCCCTAGCTGCGGCAGCTCCCAGTTCGATCCTGTTGGTATGTACGGCGGAGTTGGAGGCTCCTATGCTGCTTGGGACTGCAGCACTCCGGCTTCTCCCTGTCGGGACATGCTTCTTGTCACCCTTCTTGTCACGCTTTGCCTGCCTTCCTGATTTCTCCATGAGTTCGCTTGTGAACACACGCGTGTGATCAAAAGCGCGACCCAGAAGAATTTGATACGCTTCCAGTTCGTAGCCTTCTTCGATGTCGAGTTGATCGTCGGAGATGAATGCCGGGCGAGGATCATCTTCGTTTTGGTTGCTGCTGGAGCTGTCCGCGTTGCCATCTCCATTGCCACCGCTGCCACCGCCTCCTGCGGATGTGGCGCCAACACCGGTGTAGTAGTACTGGTCTTCGGAGATCTCCATGGAGTGTTGGCTGCTTATCCTTTCCTCGGAGCCACCGGCTGATTCCATGATCTCCGTACTGGAGGAGACCAGCTCAGTGCTTCCGGAATGTCGGCTCCGCTTTGAGCTTGACCCCTTCAACTTCTTTGCTTGCTTCATGACTCCTCTGACGATGTTCATGATTTCTGCACAGAGAACAGCAAGCAACAAAAACGACACTTGGAAGACAAAAGGATTAGCGTTAGCAAGTTAGTCGTTCTTGCGGGGCGTGAACGCCTCCACAAAAGTCGTTCTTGTGGGTTATGACACACCACAAATAAGCGTTCTTGTGGGATTTTGGTTACCTCCACAACACGTTCAAGAATTTGAGCATGAGAATAACAGCACCGTTATGCAGAAATGAAATCCATATTTAGTTGGGTTTTCAGTTTTTATTGATTTTTTTTCAAAGTTAGGAGCTAAACACTTAAGAACCTAACAGAGGGAGAGGAGAAACTCCGAGGGCGAAACGTAGCTCGGGTTGGAGCGAAGTGAGCAAGCTGCTGGCCAAGGCTTTTTATAGCCGGAGATCACCACTGATCGGCCGACCAGGTGGGGTCGGCCGACCCTCCCTCAGAGGCAAATTGGCCAATCTTTCATCACGATCGCGTTGGATACCTGGCGTCTGCAGAAATGGTTGAAAACTTTGCAAAAGAGGGAGGCGTGAGTCGGGCGACATGATCTGGTCGGCCGACCGGATTTGGGCACCCCTGAATGCCCCCTTTGGAATTTGTGATCTGTGCCTATGGTAGTGTATCATGGGAATTGAGTGCTCTGCAAAGGCCAAAGATAGAAGTCGGCCGACATGCCTTGGTCGGCCGACCGGGGCTCAGCTAGGTTCAGGCTTAGCCTTTGTAGAGTGGCACATGGTTCAAAGGTGTGATAAATTCTGGGTGCGTGGGCAGTGGTGGCCAGGTATCCAAGGAGGATTTAAGTAAATGGCTCCAAAGTTTAAATTTCAAATGCAAAAATTTTGTGGAAAATTTAAACATGCTTGAGAAATAAATACGCATTGTGAAATAAACATGAGATACATACCGATGTACCTACGGTGAGGACTCGTTGTTTTTCGTCCGTCGAGTGCAGACGTCTCCAAGTCATGATTTAGTTTGATGATTTGGCCTCCGCATTTGAAGATAATGCGGATGCTTTGCAGCGCCACTCCGGTTCTGTTGTTTTCACACAAGGTGTTGCTGATGTTATTGCCTTCAGAGCCTTAACACTTCGTGTGAATTCCTTGGGCAGGGGCAGGAGTGGCTCGCTGTTGGTGACTGGTGGTTTCTGTGGCTTCCATCCATAAATCACCTTGATTTCGGGTCCGTCATGCTTTTGGTTTGATTCTTTCTTGTTTCCTGCATGGTTAGCCAAAATCTCCCGACTGGTCTCTTGTACCACTGCAGCTAACTGGGCTGACTGGGTTTCTAGGATTTTGCTTAAGCGCAGCTGGTTTTTCATAGCAACTGACAAGGCATGGAATCTAGAACTTAGATCATTCACCTTTCTCTTAGCAGGTATAGTGTATACACTTCCTCCTTGCTGGGATGGGCCCCAGTTATGCGCTAGAAATAAATCCCTGCACTGCTGCCAAGACTCCATCTTTGTCTGGTGGTTGTAGTACCACTGCAGTGTTCTACCTATTAGTGAGAATGCGAATAACCATTGCATTGCCCTTCATGCTAGTCGACTGCATATTGCTGAGAAATGTCGGAGATGTTCTGCTGCATCTGTTATAGTCTTTCCGTTAAATGGTTTGGCTTGCACCATGGTAATGTACGTTGAGTCGATCATGAGAGTTTGCCATCTTGGTGCAAAGGTACTTCGATTTCAATTGACAGAAATTTGAGGATCACTTTGAGTTCTTTGGCGAATCGATGATGTACCTTCTGTTTCACACAAAGAGAAACAAGACAAGAGTAAACCTGTCTAGAGATGGTAATTAATTGTGACATAAGTTAATACAGAGGTTAACATATTCTTTGACCAATGCTTTCCCCGGCAACGGCGCCAGAAATGCTTGTTGGCATTTCTTAGCATCACCACTTCTGGAGTGATGGTACAAGAGATGCCTTAATATAGATCTTAGCGTCATACAAGTTCTGCAAGCGCACAGAAATACATTGCAGCATTTCACCTGGGAGTATTCCAGAGTATCGTATTTATTTCCTCAGGGAAATCGTATGGCAAAGTAATATATTTTCCAATGTATCAACTATATCATAATCAGAATACCAGGACTAGGCCAGGGGATAATATGATATGAACGATTGAGTATGTTGACACACAGAAGATTTCACTGCTCATTATATAAGTCTAGTTAGTATGAAGGTCCTAAGAGAGAACTAGGGACTCTATGTACTTCTTACAAATGGGTTACATTCATTACAAGTGTATACTATACAAGCTTAGTAAGTGATACATGCTAGAGGACAAATCGAGGAGTCATGGGATCCCCTCATCAAAGGGTACTGTCACGATGTTTATCACTAAGGCTTGCAAACGCCCAAACCCGAACGGCGAGGATTACAAAGGACGCACAGGGCTGTCACCACCTGCCGCCTACCTCTGAATACATGGAGTAGGGTATCCCTAACGGTATTCCATAACCCAAACACGATGTTTGTAATATGAAATACATCTTTACCAATTGTACGGAAAGGTAAAGAACAATCATAGAGATTCATTGGGCCATTGCCATAACATGCACCAGTCAAACTAAGGTGTAAGACATACATCTCATATGATGAACACACAAGACCAAAAGTCAAGTAACAAAGGCAAGACAGTAATTCCATTAAGGTTCTAAGTCTTACAAATAAGCAAAGGATACAAGATAGCTGAGCTCTAGGCTTACCAAGACTCCTTCGGAAACCCGTAGAAGCTCAACTCCTAGAACTACTTCTCCACTAACTAAGACTATGACTTGTAGTAATTGGAGCTCTTCCTTCTGGTGTGTGTTGTACAGGAGGCGTTGGCACCTATTTATAGCACTTGGAGGCGGTTCAGGGCTGGTACAAGGCGGTTGAGGGCGAGTGGGCCCACCCCCAAGTTGGCCGATGTGGAGACGTCGCCCGACCGTCAGATGAACCGACTGAACTCATCCACGGTGTAGCTTTGGTCCTGAAGACGGTGTGGATACACTGGAGAAAGGAAGACCGCAATGGCCGCAAGACTGGGTCGGCCGACCTGGCCAGGTCGGCCGACCTGGTCCAGGCACGGTTTACTTCGATCTTCTTTTGAGTTGCTGGAATGTGGACCCTGGTACACGTGGAAGATGGGTATGGATCCTCGGAGTAACTGTTGATCCTCATGTAGGCCCATCAATCCATGTGCACCTCCTCATCCTTCTTGTCATCCCTTGGATATAACCGTCATTGATTCAACGTTCTGGATGACACGAACTTGTGCTTCTTCTGCATGGCCAAACATGGGCTTGGTTGGATACTAGGCCAGGTCGGCCGACCTGATGAGGTCGGGCGACCTGGGCCTGGCCCTGTTTTCCTTCATCTTTTGGCCCATATCTCCTGCAATCAAATAATCTCCATGTATAAGTGGAACTACGTTATTTGAAATAAAATCCTACTGATCATTGCTAATTTACTTCATTTTATCATGTTGGCGTTACAAAATAATCATGACATAACAAGCGCCAACACTGCTTCAGTTTTGCCCGCTGATCATCACAGTACTCATCCAGGGTGAGGAGATAGACTGCCATGCTGAGCACCGTGAGGTTATCCTCATGCTGACCACGTTCTTTCACATTCTTCACCCGGGCCAGCCAAACCGGGCGGTCCTTCTTGGCAGGCGGATAAAACCTCATGGGCGTGTGGCCGATGTGCTTTTCATACACTTGGCACAGGCGGCGCAGGGCCTTCCGGGCTGCCTTCTGGTAAGTGTCCTGCTAACAAAATCCAACGGTCGTTACACTCCATGGCTCCATGCCGAGGTAACGGCTGCTCTTGCCAACTGTGATGGTTATCTCGCAACGGGGGGTTCCACGGTCCTCATACTCCATGATGGTGTACTCCGGACGCTCATAAATGCTGACTCGGTCCAAGCAGGCAAAGAGCAACTTGGGAAAACCAGGTTCCTCCAAGCAGCGGCTGGTGATCCATCCTTCGGTGGCCATCTGTAAGGAAACGGGCGGGTAAGTCTATTTTGCAAAGGAGCATAGAGGGCAAGAAGTTTTATAAAACTTAAGTTTTGGTCAAAAAGGGCTTAACGGTCCTAGGGGTCGCGTCCTACAGCCAACTACGGCTCTGATACCACCTAAAGCACCTCTGCCTAAGAAGAGACTAAATGTGATACAATTATCAGTCCCAGGAGGCTGATACATATTTATTCAACAGATAGTTCAGAACCTTACAACCCCCGAGGGCACCTGATACAAGCTAGGATAACCAGAAGGTTAATAACGATGATGAGCCAAGCTATGAACAGCTCGGGCTCAACAAAGGGATCAGACCTACGCGGCAGCGAAGACATCTTGGGCGGGACCAAACCCCACTGTCGGAGTTATCGTCCGGCAGTCCACCCGGGGGTACCCAGATGGTTGATTTGTAGGCAAAGGGAGATCGCTGGACTAGGGAGCTCGAGGTAACACAGAGACACAGAAATTATACAGGTTCAGGCTACCCAGAGGTATAATACCCTACGTCCTGTGCTCGGGGGTCTTGTATTGATTTGCTCGGCGTGGTCCCGGGGAACGACGGCGAGCTCTTGGTTACAATGGATGAATGGCGTGGGAATCAGATTGAATGAGTTTAGATCCTCTAAGGGGGTCGACCTAGGCCGCCTTATATAGGCCGACGACCTAGGGTTTACAAGTCGGTTTCCTAATTGTATCCGGCTACAACAAGGAAACTAATCTGAGTCGGCGTGCCTTGCAAACTAAGTCATCACCAGTCTTGTTCATCAAGTCGGGGATCCTCGTGGGCTGACTTGGGGTCGGCCCACATCCTCGTCAGACGTGGGACCAGGCTGACTGGCTACCCAGTCGGTAGTGGGCCCAGGGGTACCCATATCCCACAAGTCCCCGAGCAACGTGCAGGCGCGTGTCGGATTGCTGATGAAGAGGCGAAGCCACCATGGTCGGCTGAAACGTCTTGGTCGGCAGGCCGACACAAGGGTGGGCGGTGCTCAAAAAAGAAAACCGCAGGCCATCCGGGGATGACCCTGGACAGACCCAGGGGCGGAGCCCCGAGTGGCGTAGCACCGAGTCGTGGCCGAGTCAGGTACCGAGGAGCTGCACCACTTGGAAAAAGTGACACATCCTGATGGGGCATATGGAGTAGTCCCCGAGCATTAGGCCAACTAGAAAAGTCGGGCTAATGGTCAAAAGAAGAATCGTCCGAGCTTCGAGGCAGACAGGCCGCCTAGAAGATAGGGCGGTCTGGCACCCTGAAGAGAGGAGCTTGTCCCAAAATCGTGGCACCGAGTCCCCGACCGTCGTGACTGGCCGAGTGTCGGGGTTCTCTACCGCCAACAAGTAAATTTCCTACGATCGCGTGTCAGGATCCGGATGGTGACTCGAGAGACAGGGGGTTTTAGACTGGTTCGGGCCTCCGGAGAGTAATACCCTACGTCCAGTGTGTGCTGGTGTTCTCAAGTCCAAGTCTGTAGTAGGGGTATACAAACTTGTCGGGAGAGGGAGAGGGTCCCAAGTCCCTGAGTGATGCGAATGAGCGTGTGGTGTGTGCTATGACCGAGTGTTCGACTAGTGTTCGGATTGTCCCCCACTGATGTCTCCTTGTCCCCTTTTATAGCCTCAAGGGGAGAAGGGAGCGGGGGGTAAGAAAGGGGAAAATTACACAGGGAGTTACTGCCCCCGAGAGCTTCATCCAGCGCCGTCCGCTGAGCCGTACCGGGGGCAGGTGTTGACGGAGTGGGCGCCCCGCCGGACCCGGGATCGTACATCCCGGGTGGTTGGAGTCGATGCCTTCCCGGGTAAGCTCCCGGGTAGTTTCCGGGTCGTGGTTGACTTGCTCGAGGTCCTCGGGCGCTCCAGGTGTCCTGCTCGGGCTCCAGGTGTCGTCGGCGGATGCCTGGAGTTGTACTTGGGTGCCTGGTGTAGCGCATGCATTCCTCTCAGGGCTGTAGCGCTCCTGTTCGGACGTGACGGGCGTCACTGTGGCTGTCGTGGCGAAGGACGGACGCCCATCATGCCCTGACGCGGCTAGTACCACGTGGGTACGGCGCAGGATGGGCCGGGGCGTGGCCGGGTAGTTTTACCCGAGGGGCTGGAGACCACTCGGGAGCGGAGAACACCTCGGGCGAACCGGGAGGCCACTCGGAGGCGGAGAACTCCTCGGGCGAACCGGAAAGCCACTCGGAGGCGGAGAACTCCTCGGGCGAACCGCGGGGACTTCTCGGAGGCGGAGAACCCCTCGGGCGAATCGGAGACTCGTCGGGCGGCCTCCGAGATGTCCTGGCATGATGAACCCGCTTTGGTTTGGGTCTTTAATTTTTGCTTTTTGAGGGGTGGATTATCGTAAGCTCCCGGATTAAGGGTTTAATTGGGTACCCCTAATTCGGACCTTCGTCAGTAGCCCCCGAGCCTGGGGGGGAGATGGAGACTCGCGCCCAGGCTGGATGGCGGCGTGTATAGGGTAAGTTATGATCTTTCCGGTGGGGGCGCGCGAGCGCACCCGCCGGGTGTAGCCCCCGAGCCTTGAGAAGAGCTGGTGCTCTTGTTAAGGTTTTGTGCCCGGGTGGTTTTCCTTGGATGTTGTCGGGATCGGAGAACTTGTCGGGGAGGGGAAGCTTGTCGGGGACGCCTCTTTGGTGGGCCGGTCAACCGCCCGACCGTTTGACGGGCCGGGAACGGTAGCGTCGGCCCGGTCCCCCGCCGCGTGGGGAGGTGGGCGCGCCTTTTGAGGAGGTCAGGCGAAGCGACGTGCGCACGTCGCCGCGGCGCCAGTGGTGGGCCCGCGCAATTAAGGCCGCGGCGGTTCCGCCCCGCCCCTACTTATAGTCGCGTGCTGCGGTGGCCTGGGGTTTTACCCGTGCCAGAGCTTTCCAACTTCCAACGCGCGCTTCGTCTTCTTCGTCGCCGCCGCTTGTCCTTTTGCGTCCCCCGCCGCCGTCGCGTCGCCGCCGCGGAGAGCAAGCGACCGAGCCTCCCATCTCGCCGGTGCTTCTTCTTCGGACTGCTGCGAGATGTCGACCTGGGAGCGCTCCCGTGTCTCACGCCGGCAGCTGGAGAGCCTCGCGGCGGAAGGCCTGCTCCCGCCGTTGACGGAGGCCGTGGAGTGGAAGGTGCCCGGCGTCGAGGACTACCCCCAACCGCCGGAGGGGTACGTTGTTTCCTTCGTCGCCTTCCATGAGCGCGGGTTCTCCGTCCCCGCCGGAAGGTTCATCCGCGCCGTACTCAACGAGTACGGGCTGGAGCTCCACCACCTCAACCCGAACGGAGTCCAGCAGATGGCGGTGTTCGTTGCCCTCTGCGAGGGGTACCTGGGGATAGGGGCCCATTGGGACCTCTTCAGGTACTTCTTCAAGTTTTCGCTGCACACCGTGGAGGGCGGAGCCCCCGCGACGATAGGTTGCGCGGTGCTGAAGGCCAAGCAGGGGCGGATGAAGGCCTACATCTCGGGGACCCTGACCAGCTCGAACAAGGGCTGGCACCCGATGTGGTTCTACTTGAAGAACGACAGCCGAAACCCCCTCCCGGCGTACACCGGGAAGACCTTCGAGAAGCTGCCCGCGGAGTGGGCGTACGGGCCCGAGAAGGAGCGGCAAGACAAGGTCCTCGGGGACATCTGGGAGGCCCTCGCTCGGCTCCGCGGCGTGGGGGTGACCACGGCGGAAGTCCTCGGCGGATACCTCTCGAGAGGTATCGTGCCGCTGAGGCGGCGCCCTCTCCAGATCTGGGAGATGGTCCAGCAGAACGCCCCCTTTGAGGGGACCGTGACGATGATCCCCCCGCCATCGGGGGATGAGTTGGAACGCCGGGTGACGGCGGCAATGGGGAAGGGTCACGAAGCATATCCTCCCCCGGGCCTCCTCCCCATGCTCCCGCACAAGCGCACCAAGGATCTGGTAAGGTTTTCTTTGTGCATCTTGAATCCCCGAGTGGTTTTTCAGTTGGCTGATCCTGAATTGTTTTAGATGAAGGGCCTCCACTGCACCCTCTCCCGGCCGCCACTCCCCGAGGACAAGGCGAGAAACCGAGCCGAGGCCGCATACGCCAAGGCGAGGAAAGATCGCCGGGAGGAGTGGAAGAAGGGCGAGGTCGCCAAGCGTGAGCGGAACGCCGAGCGATCCAGGAGGAGGAGGAAGGGAGAGGACGACGTCTCCGAGGACGAGGACCCCGAAGAGTTCGTGGAGAACGTCTCGGGGAGCGAGGATGACGA
>QPGU01000248.1:0-20669 GCA_004135705.1 Alloteropsis semialata | reverse complement strand
AAGCCCCTCCCGCCCCGGTGAGGGTCTCGACAAGGCGGCCGGACTCGACACCGGTCGAGGGGGGAGGTTCGTCAGGTCGGGCGGAGCCCCACTCGGGCAGGGACGCCGCAGTCGCGCCCGTGGCCCCTGCCCCGCCGATGCTGGCGGGATCCAAGCGGCCCGCGTCCCCGCAGGCCCCAGCGCCAACGGGGTCCAAGCGGACGCGGAGGATTGCGTCGAGGTGAGTGATGGCCTGACTTTCTCGAATGGTTTCGGTTTTTCCTGTGGTTACCATTTTTCCCGGCCGGGCTTTGCTGACTTGCAATGAACCAGTCGGGTCGATACTCCGCTCGAGGTGGCGCCGAGGAAGACGCTGCGCCGGGAAGTGCAGAGGCCGGGGCTTGTGGCGGAGCAGGCCGAACAAGCGACGCCGGAGCCCGCGGCGGAGCCGGCCAAGGGGGCAACGGAGGAGCCCGTGGTGGAGCGGGCCGAGGTGACCTTACCGGTGCCCTCGGCGGAGCGGGCCGAGGAGGTGACGCGGAGGGTGGCGCCCTCCGCGGAGGAACAGGTGCCGGAGGGGGGCGGCGACAGCCCGGGGGACACACTCCCGATGGGCCTAGCCTTTGTACAGGCCGTCCCCCCAGAGGCGGCCGTGGCGGCGCTTCAAGCGGAGCTGGCCGAGGAGCTGGCGGAGGCGGCCCTGCCTGCTCCTCAGGAGGAGCCGGCTCACCCCGGAGTGGGGGACGCGGCCGGAGAAGATGGCCGCGGGGACGCGGCCGGAGAAGATGGCCGCGGGGACTCGGCCGGAGAAGATGGCCGCGGGGTTGCTGCCTCTCCAGGGGCTACGGTCGGCCCCAAGGAAGCAGAGGCGGGGACTCCCGACGCCCGCCAAGACGCCGTCATCCCGGCGGCCGCCGCAGCCCCCGAGTCCTCCGGGGTGACTCCCCCGGAGATCGTCGTGCTCGAGGACTCGCCGGAGGGTAGCTCGCGGAGGGTCGCCGGCGAGTGCAGCAGGAGGCCGGCCGTGGAGTTCTCGAGATCCTTTCGCCCTACGCGCGAGGGCCCGCGCCATCTCCGGGAGACGCCGGGAGTGATGGCGGTGGACCGCCGATGTGCCGCCCTCGTACCCATCGAGGACGACCCGAACCTTCCGTGCGAGGGTCGGTACTTGTGGTACGACCGTCAGAACCCGGCGGCGGGTCCCATCTTCGAGCTGGACGACGCGGCGGAGAGGGAGCAGTGCCAGCTTCTCCGGGAAGGCCTCGAGAACATGAAGGAGGTCTTCAACAAGTTGATCATCGACCCTTCCCTGGTGAGTCTGTGGGCTTCGTTCTTCTAATCCTGACGCTGTTCTGGGGCACGCCTTAGCGTTCTTCTTTTCGTCTTTGTTTAGAGGATTATGGAGCGCAGTGCCGAGAAGTCGGCGTTCCTCCGCCGGGAGTCCGGGCTTTGGCACGCTGTGCAGCAGCTGAAGGCCGAGAAGGAGCAGCTCGAGGCCCAGCTGGCCGAGGCCCGGGAGGCCAGGGACGAGGCGATCCTGGACGCCGCGGAGAGGGAGGCCGCCCTCGAGGCCAAGGTGGGCGAGGCCGAGAGGACCGTGAGGGAGGCGTTGGTGGCCGCCGACGCCTCCAACCGGGATAAGGCTGCCGCCGTGCGGGAGGTCGAGGAGCTGAGGACGAAGGTGGTGGACCTTCAGACAGACGTCCAGCACCGCAACCTCGACCTCAAGACGGTCGGCAACCAGCTGGTCGAGGTGGCCGGCAGGCTGACGGCCGCGGAGGAGGAGGGGCCCGCCTCAAGGAGATCGCCGGGAAGCGGGAGGAAGAGATCCTTGGTGAGTCCTCCCTCCTCATCGGTTGTCGGGCAGTTTCTTTCCGTTCTCCAGTGTGTTTGCTTAGATTTGACTGTCAATGCAGCCCTGCGGAGGGTGAGGGCTGACCTGGAGGCCCAGCTCGAGGGGGAGAAGCGCAAGGTGGCCAAGGCCCTTGTTACCAACCAAGAGCTGGTGCAGCTTGGTCAGGATCTTAGGGCGCAGCTGACCAGTAAGTATCGCGCGTCCGCTCGCCCTTCTTCTTGCAGGATGATGCTGACGAAGAGTTGCCTGCAGGGGTCGTCGAGGACCTTCAGAGGTCCCGGGAGGCGGGCGAGCAGAGCCAGAGGGCCCTCGAGAAGAAGTCCGAGGTCCATCAGGCTTTGGTCCAGGCGGTCGAGCAGCTGCTCGGGGAGCTCGACGTCGGTGGCGGCCCGTCCTTGGTGGATCGCCTCGCCCTCGTCACGGGGAGAACTCGGGCGCAGGCCTCGGATCTTGCTCGGAGTGTGGCACGCAAGATCATTGCCATGTTCTTGTCGCACTACCCGACCATGGACCGAAAGGCTCTGCAGGACGGATGGGCCCCCGGCTACGAGGATACTGAGTACGACGAAATTGAAGCCGAGTCCTCCTCGTTTGCCGACCGAGTGGCGTCTGTCGCCCTGCAGGAACTTGAGCCAGAGCAGCCATAAAGAACTTGGTCACTGCTTGTAATGAACAAAGTTCCTATGATAATAGTTGTTACTCGAAAAACTCGTGTTTTATTTGTTGTTTGCCATTTTCGCTTTCTTCCGAATGCTTTTCTAGGGGTCGTGGACCGAGATAGAAAGGCACGGGGCCTTGCCCGTCAGACTCTGTTCCGTAGCCGCCGGGGCGTAGGAACTCGAGAGATTGGGCACTCGGACTTGCAGCCCCCGAGTAGTTTTGGAAGGTTCGAACGATGACAAGCAACAAATCGGGTATGCTGAAGGCAACAACTAGTCGAGGCGGTTCCCTTATTGCTTCTCGGGAAAAGGACGTCGGCCCGAGGGCTTGGACTTTGCCCGCAAGTTAGCGCCATAGCCGCAGGGGCGTGAGCACTCGAAACTTGGACAAGCGTGATCACAGAGCCCTTTGAGCTGACGTTCCTTTCTCGCAAGCGCAAAAGTATACCGCTTGATCGCGCGCGAGAGCGATCACTTGTTAAGTTTTTGCGAAAAAACAGAGTGAAAAAACGGAGGGGCACCGGGCCCCGGGTGGAGCCCCCGAGCGGTGGGCGATCCTGCACAGGGAAGGGGTCGCCCGCCGCTTAGCTTTGGGAACTCACGGGGTGCATTTCGATCGTATGCGAAAAAAGTACTCGGAATGGCACGGTACTTCGATTATAATCGCGAATTGAAAAAGTACAGATACTTTTAAGGGTAGAGTGACGTAGCTGTGCGGGCTCGCAGGGGAATGTGAGGCTCTTCGGGAGGGGCGGGGACTCGTCAGGCGAGGTGCCGCCGGGGCGCGCGAGCCCCCGAACCTGCAGGGGAACGGTGGTTCGCCTGCGGGTTGAAGTAAGGCTTGCTGAGCATGGACTCCAGAATCGATCTTGGAACCAATTGTATTGATGTGGATAGTGGGGAGCCAGACGGTTCGCTTCCCCCCGGCCAGTTACTTCAGACGGTTCGCTTCCCAGAGTAGTGGGGAGCCAGACGGTTCGCTTCCCCCGGCCAGTTACTTCAGACGGTTCGCTTCCCAGAGTAGTGGGGAGCCAGACGGTTCGCTTCCCCCCGGCCCTATAAACTCGGCATTTTCATCACCCAGTCCAA
Organism: Alloteropsis semialata; assembly: GCA_004135705.1. NCBI lineage: Eukaryota > Viridiplantae > Streptophyta > Magnoliopsida > Poales > Poaceae > Alloteropsis > Alloteropsis semialata. The sequence continues at coordinate 17,087 of QPGU01000248.1, read as the reverse complement.
CACACAGACCGGTGGCAAAGGCGAGCGGGGAGAGTAGGCCAAGAAGAGCGGCGGTGGCATGGCATCGTCGAGTGACCTGTCGTCGATGAAGCGGGGAAGGGAGGGGGACGACGACGACAGCCGTCGGAAGAAGGCTAAGGAGGAGCAGGAGGCCAAGGCGGCGGAGATCGTCGCCGACAACATCTGGAGCAGCAACATGCTCCGCGAAGCGTTCACGAAGCTTCGCGGTGTGGCCACTGCGTTCGGCATCAAGGCACCAGATTATCCGAAGAACTCGACCGTCAAGGATTTCGCCTTCAGGATCTATGGTTTGGCTGAAGAGCTTGAGAAGCTCCCCATGGTCAAGGATGCCAGCGGCGACGACGACGACGACGACGGCGAAGGCGATGGCGCCGGCGGCGACGGAACCAGCGGTGGGACTCCTGGGGCGACTACGGCTTAGTTTGTTCCTCTGTAATAATGTGTGTCGAGAACTGCTTAATCTGTGTTTGTTGAACTGCTAGTTTGTTCGTCAGTTTGTAAGGCTTGCCGTCTTCGTGCGGTCCTTGGAGGATGACGCCGTGTTTTTTCCGACGGATCGGGCCATGATCCACTTTCATCAGAGGCACAGTTTCCCCTCCGAGCAGTCGTGTCGTCCTTTCTGAGCTTACTGTTCGGTGGTGAGGCTCTGTCGCTCTGCATGGAGGGCCACGCGGCGCGTTTTCGTACCCGGCCTGAGTGCTGACTCAGGTGTCTCCGGGCTATAAATAGGGTTCCCCGGGCCTTCTTCCTGGGACACGCCATTACCCCGCTTCTTCTCTTTCTTCTTTGTTAGTATGAGATCCCTAGTCGGCGGGCCTCCTCGAGGGCGTCCCCCTGGTCTGGGGGCCGAGAGATTAGTCGCTTGATGCCACAAGAATGACTGCGACTTCGGGGGGTTCCGGCATGGAGAAGTGCTGCTCGGCGTCGCAAGTGGAGGACGGCTGGCTCCAGCAACCCCTCCCGCCCGTTCGCCCTGCCTCGATGGCGACGGAACGGGTTCGAGGGAGGGCGCACGAACGGAGGCGTCGTGTCCGTCAGGCATCCGGACGCATCGTGTGTTGCGGCGTGCTGAAGCCACTCCCCGACTTGCGCTGCCAGGGCGGTCGCAGGGGTCGTGTACAGCCACCTGCGCGCTTCCTCTCCTTTCCCTTGCGCCGACGCGATGCCGATGCCGGCGACTGTCGGCCCCAGGACGTCGGAGAGAGTCGGTTGTGACACTCCATTGTCACGGCACCGCGGCGTGATCCTCCGCCGAGTTCCCCTCGTGGCGAAGGCGGGCGAGGAGATGCTACAAGAAGGACTGCGACGTTCGCAGTTCGGCCCTCCTTGTTGCATCGGATCTCCTGCTCCCTTTGTCGCTTGATTTCGTCACCGAGGGTGGCGAGACCCGTTTGTGTTATTTCACGGCCTTTGGCCGCGTGTACTTTTTACCCTTATTTGAGAAATAGAGGAATCTGGTTGAGTCGGGGTGTCTTTCTGCGGCCGCGCAGTCGGCCTCTTTTCGCGATTTCAGCTCCCCCCAGGCGCCCTCGAGTCGGTCGGGCGGGAAGCCGTTTCGTCTTTTTGTCGTTTTCCCTCCACGCACTCCTTCCGGGCTCGTCCTCGGCTTCGTTTTGTCGTGGCGAGATTTCTCACAGGCCTTGTTTCGTGACCTGGGACCCCACGCGATGCAGGGTACTAACGGAGAGGCCTTTTTCTCCTGATATCGTAACCCCTCATGCATCTTTTTTCGCAAAAGGTGGAGGGGCCGGACCGCGCCGTATTTTTGCCTCGTCGGCCGAAAATGCGGTGTCCGTATGAGCTGATAACGGGTTAATTCGAGTGAAGCCACGGCATCCCGCTCGACGGGTTCCGATCGGACCAGCTGGTGGCCAGCTTCAAATTCTTGGTGGCGAGATCATCTAGTTACCGAGTCCGTTCGACCGGACCTGGCGGCTCTTTGCCTTTCCGTTCGGGGGAAAAACCATGATCTTTCTTGCCATCAAGACTCGAATGCAGTTCGGGATGCCCATGACGCTCGTGCGCCCGGGTACTGGCCGCTGGGACCCATCCCTTGCTGCCCCTCACTCGGGGTGCTCGGGGGCGGCTGTAGAACCCATCGGCGGGCCAGCCTTCGAACCCCTGGCGTTTAACAGGCCATCGTAGGTACTTACCGTGTCGTTTGTCGAGAGCATTCGACCCTACGCGGGGAAAGAGTCACTTGCCTCTTATTTCGGAGGACTCGGGGAGCGTCTCGGGAAACGACTGTAAGCTCATAAAGTACTCGGAACAGAAGAGCATTCTTATTATCGTAAGCGAAAGACAAAGTACAAATGCTTTTTTAAGGATAAAAGCGACGTAGCTGTTCTATGTTCCAAGCGTTCGTGAGGACTTGGCCGTTTTCGTCCTTGAGCTTGTAGGTCCCCGGGCGTAGGACTTGTTCGACGATGTAGGGGCCTTCCCATGGCGGGGACAACTTGTGACAGCCGCGGTTGTCCTGAACTCGTCGGAGGACGAGATCGCCGACTTGAAAGGCCCGGCTTCGGATGTTGCGGTCGTGGTATCGCCGTAGGGCCTGCTGGTACTTGGCCGAGTGGAGGAGCGCGACGCTGCGCGCTTCATCCAGCTGGTCGATGGCGTCTTCCAAGGAGGTTTGGTTTCCTTCGTCGTCGTAGGCACGGACCCGTGGGCTGCCGTAGTCGAGGTCGGTGGGGAGGACCGCCTCGGACCCGTGCACCATGAAGAAAGGCGTGCAGCCCGTGGCTCGACTCGGAGTGGTTCGCAGGCTCCAGAGGACCGATGGGAGCTCCGCGACCCACCTTGCCTTGAACTTCTCGAGACGTTTGAAGATTCGCGGCTTTAGTCCTTGCAAGATCATGCCGTTGGCTCTCTCCACCTGTCCGTTAGTCTTGGGGTGGCTGACGGCGGCCCAATCCACTCGAATGTTGTTGTCGTCGCAGAAGTTGAGGAACTTTCTTCCCGTGAACTGAGTGCCGTTGTCGGTGATGATCACGTTCGGGACCCCGAAGCGGTAGATGATGTCGGTGAAGAACTGAACAGCTTCTTGCGAGCGAACCCGCCGGATAGGCCTTGCCTCGATCCATTTGGAGAACTTGTCGACGGCGACGAGGAGATGCGTGAAGCCCCCGGGTGCTTTTTTCAGTGGCCCGACTAGATCCAAGCCCCATACGGCAAAGGGCCAAGTGATGGGGATGGTCTGCAGGGCTTGTGCCGGGAGGTGAGTTTGTCTTGCATAGAATTGACAGCCTTCGCATCTACGCACGATGTCCTTGGCGTCGGCCACCGCGGTTGGCCAGTAGAATCCTTGACGGAAAGCTTTCCCGACAAGCGTCTTCGGCGCGGCGTGGTGTCCACATGCTCCTGCATGGATGTCCCTTAGCAATTCTTTACCTCGGTCGATCGGAATGCAGCGCATTAGGATGCCAAAGGAGCCTCGTCGGTAGAGCTCTCCCTCGATGAGCGTGAAGGTTTTGGCCCAGCGCGCGATCCGCCGAGCCTCGGTCGGGTCGGATGGGAGCTTGCCCTGCACGATCCACTCGAGTAGCGGGATTCTCCAGTCGGGATCCTCGAGGTTGGGCTCGGCGGCTGCGTCTATCTCCATCACCTCGGCCTCCTCTTGCACTGGAGGCTCGGGCGGCTCGTCGTCGAGTCGGATGGAGGGGGCGCGCTGGTCCTTGGCGAACACTCCGTGGGGGACGGGCTTCCGGTTGGAGGCCGCCTTGGCAAGGGTGTCGGCCGCCTCGTTATATCGTCGTTGAACGTGCTTGAGCTCGAGGCCGAGGAACTTGTCTTCCAGCTCGCGGACCGCCCGGCAGTAGGAGGCCATCTTGGGGCTGACGCAGCTCGACTCCTTCATGACTTGATCGACGATCAGCTCCGAGTCTCCTCGGATCTCGAGACGCCGTATGCCGAGCTCGAGGGCGATACGGAGTCCGTTGATGAGGGCCTCGTACTCGGCGGCGTTGTTGGAGGCCGAGAAGTGCAGTCGAACCATGTACTCCATGCGCACGCCTAGAGGCGAGACAAAGACCAGGCCGACGCCTGCTCCTTCCTTCATCAGCGATCCGTCGAAGTACATGACCCAGGTTTCGTGCGCGACGGAGGTCGGGGGAGTTTGCGCCTCAGTCCACTCGGCGATGAAGTCGGCCAACGCTTGCGACTTGATGGCGTCTCGGGGTGCGTAGGTGACGTTCTTCCCCATCAGCTCGAGGGCCCACTTGGCTATCCTCCCGTCGGCCTCGGGGTTCTGGATCACCTCGCCGAGTGGATACCTCGACACCACCGTGATGGGGTGAGCGTCGAAGTAGTGCCGGAGCTTCCGCTTGGTGATGAGGACGGCGTAGACAAGTTTTTGGATCTGGGGATACCGTACCTTGGTATTGGACAGGACCTCGCTGATGAAGTAAACGGGGCGTTGCACCCTCTGGATCTTCTCGGGCTCGCTTCGCTCGACGACGAGGGCGGTGCTTACCACATGGGTGGTTGCCGCAATGTAAAGCAGCATGGGCTCCCCTTCTGCCGGAGCGGTCAGGATTGGTGGGTTTCTGAGCATTGCCTTGAGCGAGTCGAGGGCCTGCTGTGCCTCGGCGTTCCAGACGAACTGGTCCGACTTCTTGAGCAGTCGGTACAAGGGCAGGCTTCGTTCCCCGAGTCGGGCAATGAAGCGACTGAGCGCGGCCAAGCATCCCGTGACACGCTGGACGCCCTTTATGTTCTGGATTGGCCCCATGTCGGTGATGGCGGTTATCTTCTCGGGATTGGCCTCGATGCCTCGCTCCGATACGATAAAGCCGAGGAGCATGCCTCTCGGGACCCCGAAAACGCACTTCTCAGGGTTGAGCTTCACTTTGTTCAGCCGGAGCTTCTCAAAGACAGCTGTGAGGTCGGGGACCAAGTCGCCAGTGCGTTTGGATTTCACTACTATATCGTCAACGTATGCCTCGACCAGTCGGCCGATTAAGTCACCAAAGACGCGTCGCATGCATCTCTGGAACGTGGCACCCGCGTTTTTCAGCCCGAATGGCATAGACGAATAGCAGTAGGTGCCGTAAGGCGTGATAAACGACGTTGCGAGCTGGTCGGCCAAGCTCATCGCGATCTGATGGTACCCGGAGTACGCATCGAGAAAGCAAAGGGTTTCGCACCCCGCGGTGGAGTCGACCACCTGATCTATACGCGGAAGGGGGAAGGAGTCTTTTGGACATGCCTTGTTAAGGCCAGTATAGTCAACACACATCCTCCATTTCCCATTTTTCTTTTTTACAAGGACGGGGTTGGCTAACCACTCGGGGTGGTATACCTCCCTGATGAAGCCGGCGCTGAGGAGCTTTTTGAGCTCTTCGCCGATGGCCTTGTACTTCTCGTCGTCGTAACGTCGGAGCTTCTGCTTGACGGGACGTGCGCCAGTCTTGATGTCGAGTTTGTGCTCGGCGACTTCCCTTGGAATCCCCGGCATGTCCGAGGGTTTCCATGCAAACACGTCGAGGTTTGCGCGGAGAAAGTCGACGAGCGCGCTTTCCTATTTAGGATCGAGCGCCGTCCCGATACGGAGGGTGCGACCATCGTCGGCCACGGCAACCTCCTTGACGTCCTTGGCCGGCTCAAAGGAGCACGCGGCACGCTTGGAGGTCTCGGGGATATCCAAGTCCCTGGGTGAAGGCTCAGCGGCGAGCCTCTTGGACTGGACGAGCGCCTCCGCGAACTGGAAGCACTCGGTTTCGCAAGCGAACGCATGCTCAAATGAGGTCCCCACGGTGATGACACCCTTGGGTCCGGGGATCTTCAGTTTGAGGTACGTGTAGTTCGGGACAGCCATGAACTTTGCGTATGCAGGCCTCCCGAGGATGGCATGATACGCCCCGGGAAATCCCACCACTTCGAAAGTGAGGGTTTCTCTGCGGAAGTTGCGTGGAGTCCCGAACGTGACGGGCAGGTCGATTTGCCCGAGTGGTATTGCGTCCACCCCGGGGACGATCCCGTGGAATGGCACCGGGGATGGGCGAAGCTGGGAACGCGGGATCCCCATTTCGTCAAGAGTGTCGACGTAGAGGATGTTGAGGCCGCTCCCGCCGTCCATCAACACCTTGTGGACGCGTTTTGTCCCGAAGAGAGGAGCAACCACGAGCGGGTACCTTCCGGGCTGTGGGACGTAGTCGGGATGATCAGAGCGGTCAAAGGTGATCGGGGCCTCGGACCATTTGAGGTAGGAGGGCACCGCGGGCTCTGTGTGGCCGACCTCCCGCCGGATCAGCTTCTCATCGCGCTTCGAGGGGCAGGCTGCCGACCCCCCGACGATCATCAGGATCGCTCCGTCCTCCCTGGGGTAGCCGTCATCGTTGTTCGAGGCACCAGCCCCGTCCCGGTTCTCGTAGGGCTTCCTCTTCAGGGTGCCGGCAAGGAAGCTTCTCATCAGCTTGCAATCCTTCAGGGCATGCTTGACAGGGCCCTCGTGGTTGGTGCAGGGCGCCTCGAGGAGTTTTTCGAAGTGGTCTTTTGGCGCCGGGTTCCCTTTGGGTTTCGTGGCCTTGCGCTCGGCTGCTGCCACCATACGTCCATCGCGCCTCCGCTTGTCCTTCCTTTTCTTCTTGTCGGGTTGGGCGGAGGTGCCCTCGGCAGCCGACTCCGACTGCTTGCCCTTGCCCTGAGGTCGTTCAAGAGTTGCAGCGACGGCGTCCTCCCCATCGGCGTAGTCGGTGGCGATGTCAAGGAGTTCCCGGATGGTCCGAGGCTTCCGGTGTCCCAACTCATGGATGAGGGTCGCGCAGGTGGTTCCAAACCGGAACGCGGAGACGACGTCGGTGTCAGCGGTGTTCGGCAGCTCGGTGCAGCGCTTGGAGAAGCGCTTGATGTAGTCGCGCAGAGTCTCATCCTCTGCCTGGAGGCAGTTGCGGAGGTCCCAGGGATTCCCGGGACGAGTGTAGGTGCCCTGGAAGTTGCCGATGAAGGCGTCACGCAGCAGCGCCCAGCTGTCGATTTTTCCTGCGGGGAGATGCTCTAGCCATGTCCGAGCCGAGTCGGCAAGGTAGAGGGGGAGGCTCTTGATGATGAAGTAATCGTCTTGCGCTCCCCCTGCATGGCACGCGAGCCGGTAGTCCTCCAGCCAGACGCTGGGGTTGGTGTCCCCGTCGTACTTGGGCACCGTTGTGGGAGCTCGGAAGCGCGGAGGGACCTGAGCGCCGAGGACGCGGGGTCCAAAGGCACGCGGCCCCCTGGGGTCGGGCGACACGCTCCTGCTCCGGTCCTCACCGCTGTCATAGCGGCCCCCACGCCGCTTGTTGTAGGCTCGGCGCGGGCGACGCTGATGGTGCTCGTCCCGTTGCCTGGCACCTTCGTCAGCCGGGGCCGCACGATGGTGCACGGAACGCTCATGCTCGGGTTCTCGAGGAGCTCGCTGGCGTGAGGCAGAGCTTTCCGCCTGCTGGACCGCCGCGGTTTCCAGGAGCGCACGGAGCTGCTGATGGAACCTCCTATCTTCGGGCGCCGCTGGTTCGGGATGTTCGCGGAGCAGGACAGCAGCCGCTGCGAGGTTCTGGGACGCCCGGTTGAAGACCTGCGCGTCGTTGGCGTTGCCACCGTCGTTGACGATGCGCTGTTGCACGTCCCGGGCTCGTGCGCGGGCGGCTCCTCCATCCGCGTTTCTCCCAAGCTCACGGTTGAGCTGCTGTCGCTCTGCCTCGATCTGACGCCGAGCCTCGTCCAGCTCCTGCAGCCTGACCCGCCGAGCATCGTCCGCCGGGGCGTTGGGCGGTGGCGCCGCAGGAGCATTGCCAGGAGGAGCTGCCGGTCCCCGGGCAGGTGGAGCCGCAGCGGCGTTGGCTGGTGGCGCTGCAGGGGCGCCGTCCCCCGTGGAGCTGCTCGCAGAGTGCACATCTCCGTCGGGGGTGTGACACATGAAGCACTCCCGGTATGGGTCGAAGTTCGGCGGAGCCCACGTCAGCCGCGGGCGCGAGCTGTTCACCGCGCTTCTGGCGGTTGGCGAGATGCGGGGATCGATTTCCGCCGGTGTCGGGGTGGCCACCGGGTCGCTCGGCAAGCCTGGCTGTCCCTCCGGGTACATGGCGTTGTAGCAGTCGATGAACTCGTCCCAGGGGAGCTGCTCCTGCCCTCCAACCTGGAGGGCGAGGTTGGTGATCATGTAGGCGACGTTGCGGAAGCGTTCCTGGGACGGGCTCCGTCCCAGGGCGGCCGCCAAGTCCCCTCCGAGTAGGTCGAGGACGTAGGCGGTAGCTCCCGCCGTGGCGTGGGAGGGCTTGGGCCCCTCGTCGTGGAGCGTCTTGCCGTCGTCGCGGGCAAGCTTGGAGCGCACGAAAGTCGCCCCGATGATGGGCTCCGCCGACCTGTGGATGACAAAGTCGAGGGAGCCGAACCGCAGATGATCTCCGGGCGCCAGCGAGGCGCCGACGTGGGCCATCCGGACCCTGGTGAAGTGTCGTGACACGCGAAAAGGCCCCTACCTGGCGCGCCAACTGTCGGGGTTCTCTACCGCCAACAAGTAAATTTCCTACGATCGCGTGTCAGGATCCGGATGGTGACTCGAGAGACAGGGGGTTTAGACTGGTTCGGGCCTCCGGAGAGTAATACCCTACGTCCAGTGTGAGCCGGTGTTCTCAAGTCCAAGTCTGTAGTAGGGGTGTACAAACTAGTCGGGAGAGGGAGAGGGTCCCAAGTCCCTGAGCGGTGTGAGTGAGCGTGTTGCGTGTGCTGTGACCGAGTGTTCGACTAGTGTTCGAATTGTCCCCCACTGATGTCCCCTTGTCCCCTTTTATAGCCTCAAGGGGAGAAGGGAGTGGGGGGTAAGAAAGGAGAAAATTACAAGGGGGGTCACTGCCCCCGAGAGCTTCATCCAGCGCCGTCCGCCCAGCCGTACCGGGAGCAGGTGTTGACGGAGTGGGCGCCCCGCCGGACCCGGGATCGTACATCCCGGGTGGTTGGAGTTGATGCCTTCCCGGGTAAGCTCCCGGGTAGTTTCCGGGTCGTGGTTGACTTGCTCGAGGTCCTCGGGCGCTCCAGGTGTCCTGCTCGGGCTCCAGGTGTCGTCCATGGGCGCCTGGGATCGTACTTGAGTGCCCGGTGTAGCGCATGCATTCCTTCTCCAGGCTGTAGCGTTCCTGTTCGGATGGGACGGGCGCCACTGTGGCTGCCGTGGCGAAGGACGGACGCCCATCATGATCTGACGCGGCAGGTACCAAGTGGGTACGGCGCCGGATGGGCAGGAGCGTGGCCGGGTAGTTTTGCCCGAGGGGCTGGAGACCACTCGGGAGCGGAGAACACCTCGGGCGAACCGGGAGGCCACTCGGAGGCGGAGAACTCCTCGGGCGAACCGGAAAGCCACTCGGAGGCGGAGAACTCCTCGGGCGAATCGCGGGGACTTCTCGGAGGCGGAGAACCCCTCGGGCGAATCGGAGACTCGTCGGGCGGCCTTCGAGGTGTCCTGGCATGATGAACCCGCTTCGGTTTGGGTCTTTAATTTTTGCCTTTTGAGGGGTGGATTATCGTAAGCTCCCGGATTAAGGGTTTAGTTGGGCACCCCTAATTTGGACCTTCGTCACTCTCAGTTTGCCCATCCGTCTGCGGGTGATACGCAGAACTGAACCTTAATTCAGTATCCATAGCTTTATGAAGCTTCTGCCAGAAATGTGACGTGAACTGGGTACCTCTATCTGACACTATCCTCTTAGGCACACCATGCAGACACACTATCCTTTCCATATATAGCTCTGCTAACTTTGCACCGATATAAGTAGTCTTTACTGGAAGAAAGTGAGCCACCTTGGTCAATCTATCCACAATTACCCACACTGAGTCAAATCCTTTCTGTGTGCGTTGCAATCCTGTAATGAAGTCCATACCGACTTCTTCCCATTTCCATTCAGGTATTCGAAGCGGTTGAAGCAATCCAGCAGGTCTCTGATGTTCTGCCTTAACTCTCACGTATTCTGCAACTCCCCTCTTCAATCCATACCACCAATATCTTTCCTTGATATCTAGATACATCTTGGTACCTCCCAGGTGAATTGAGTATGCAGAGTCATGAGCTTCTCTCAGTATTTTCTCTCTGATATGCTTTACTTCAGGCACACATATCCTCTTACCATACCACAATGTCCCTTGCTCATCAACTCTGAACCCTGGAGCTTGACCCGCTGGAACCTGTTCCGCAATCTCCCGAATCTTCTTATCCTCTAACTGTCCCTTTCGGATTTCCTGCTCTAGAGTAGGTTCAACTTCCAACTCCACCAAATTGGCCACAAATCCCAAGTTCAGTCGTTCAAACTCCTTGGCTAACTCCTCTGGCATCTGGGTTACATTCATCTCATTAGCGTAGCTCCTTCGACTTAGAGCGTCTGCAACGAGGTTTGCCTTCCCTGGATGATAATGAATCTCCAGGTCGTAATCCTTTATCAGCTCCAACCATCTTCTTTGCCTCAGGTTCAGATCGGACTGAGTGAACACATACTTCAAGCTCTTGTGATCCGTGTATATATTACTCTTATGTCCAATCAAGTAGTGTCTCCAGATTTTCAACGCATGAACTACTGCTGCCAATTCCAGGTCTTGTGTGGGATAGTTCACTTCATGTTTCCTGAGTTGCCTGGAAGCATAGGACACCACTCTTCCTTCCTGCATAAGAACACAACCCTATCCTTGCCGAGATGCATCGCAATAGATCGAGAAATCCTTATTCAGATCTGGCAATACTAGCACTGGCGCTGTAGTCAACCTCTTCTTGAGTTCCTCAAAACTTGCTTGACACTTCTCTGACCACATGAACTTCACGCCCTTCTCTAATAGTGCCGTCAGAGGTTTGGCAATCTTAGAGAATCCTTCAATAAACCTCTGGTAGTAACCTACCATTCCCAGGAAACTCCAGATCTCACTGACATCCTTCGGCGGATTCCAGCTCAGAACATCTTTCACCTTCTTCGGATCCACTGCTACTCCTCCATTGGATATCACGTGACCGAGAAAAGACACTTCCTTCAACCAGAAATCACACTTGCTGAACTTGGCAAACAACTGTTGTTCTCGCAACCTCTGTAGAACCAATCTCAAGTGCTCTGCATGCTCTTCCTCATTCTTGGAGAAAACAAGGATGTCGTCGATGAATACCAACACGAACTTGTCCAGATAATCCATGAATACCTTATTCATCAGATACATAAAGTAGGCAGGTGCATTGGTTAGTCCAAACGACATTACCGTGAACTCATACAGACCATACCGAGTAGTGAAGGCTGTCTTGGGTATATCTGACGGTCGAATCCTCAACTGATGATATCCTGAGCGAAGATCGATCTTAGAGAACACACAAGCTCCTCTCAGCTGATCGAACAAATCATCAATTCTAGGCAAAGGATACTTGTTCTTGATGGTCACCTCATTAAGAGCCTGATAATCCACACACATCCTCTGGCTTCCATCCTTCTTCTCAACAAACAGCACTGGTGCTCCCCAAGGTGAAGAGCTAGGACGAATATAACCCCTACCTAGGAGTTCCTCTAGTTGTTTCTTTAGTTCTTCTAGTTCTTTTACTCCCATTCTATAAGGTCTTTTAGCTATAGGTGCAGTACCAGGTTTAAGCTCAATAAGGAACTCAGTTTCGCGTTCTGGTGGCATACCTGGCAAATCCTCTGGAAAGACGTCCGGATATTCATTCACCACTTTGATGTCCTCCATAGCTGCACCCTTCATTTGATTGATCTGACAACCTTCATCTGTAGTTGGATCTGCCTGAAACTCAATTTTCTCCCCATTCTTAGCTGTCAGTTCCACTGATCTCTGAGTACACTTGATCACTGCCTTGTAAGCTCCCAGCTAAGACATTCCCAGGATGAGGTCAAATCCCATGGAGTTCAGAACTATAGGTGTGGTTTTGAACTCTACCCCCCTTATGGTTATTCTAACCTCTGGACAAGCTAGAGTTGCCCGTAATTCCCCTCCGGGTGAATTTACTATCATGGTGTTTTTCATGGGTTGCATGGTCATTCTATGCTTCTTCACAAATTGAGCAGATATAAAAGCATGCGTTGCACCAGAATCAAACAAAACTGAGGCGGGGTTTGAGTTGACTTGGAACGTACCGAACACCACATCGGAAGCTCCTTGGGCTGCCTCTTCACTCACGTGGTTGACCTTTCCACGAGCGAAGTTCTGCTGTCCTCCATTATTGCGGGGCTACTGTCCCTGCCCGGCATTCTGCGTGTTCTTCTTGTGGCACATGTTGGCGAAGTGTCCTGGTTCTCCACAGTAGAAGCACACTCTTCCGGTCGGAGCCACCGGAACGTTGTTAGCTTGGGTGAGGCGAGGTGCCTGAGCCTGCTGCTGATTCTAAGGGCATTGCTGGTACTGCGGTTGTTGACGCTGTTGTTGCTGCTGCGGGTTCTGTGGACGCTGCTGGTACTGCTGGCGCTGTTGATACTGCTGCTGGTTCCCAGAGTTCGGTGGGCCTTGAATGCGCAGCTGACCACCTGTCTGTTGGTTGTACCGAGGACGAGAGTTGCTCCCATTCTGCTGGTTGAGGAATTTCCTCTTCTTGTCCTCCATCTCTCGACGCTTGTGCTCTAGCATCAGGGCATTGTCAACCAGCGCTTGGAAGTTACCGAAGGTGTGGCTGAGCAGCTGATACTGGAGGCCATCACTCAACCCTCTCAGGAGCTGCCTCTGCTTCTTCCTGTCGTCGGCGACGTTCTCAGGAGCATAGCGCGACAACTCGATGAACTTGTCGTGGTAAGCTGTGACAGTCATTGATCCCTGCTTGAGACCCAAGAACTCCTCCTGCTTCAAGGTCATGAGACCCTCTGGTATATGGTGAGAGCGGAAACTCGCTCAGAACTCTACCCAAGTGATGTGGTCAGGGTCTTAGTGAGCGTATAGATATGCATCCCACCAGTCCAGAGCAGCTCCTTGTAGTTGTCCAGATGCATACAACACCTTCTCCCTGTCATCGCATTGGGCGATGTCCAGTTGCCTGCCCACTGCCTTCAACCAGTCTTCAGCTTGCAACGGGTCAGTAGCGTGGTTGAAAGTCGGTGGACGTCCTTTCATGAACTCCCCACGTCTATCTCTGACGTGCGGGACATGCTGTGGAGGCGGCTGGTTCTGTTGGTTCTGCATGTTCTGCTGCATAGCTGCAAACGCCGTAGCCATCTGTTGTAGCAGGTTGTTTTGATTGGCCAACAGTTGATCCAGTGGCAGCGGCGGTGGTGGCGGTGGTGGCTGTGGGTTGCCTCTGCCTCTTCTTCCAGACATCTGTCATAAACACATCTCATAAGTCTAGATCACAGTAATTCTATCTTGAGTGCAATAAGAAAGATCGCTCAAGATAAAGTGACGGATGCAGAGATAATGTGAACAAGAGATTGAATAGAGTGGCAAAGTTGATAAAGACCCAACAAATGTTTCATTAACCTCAAGACCTTACTCAATATTCTAGATGTTTGTGAACAATAGGTTCACATCCATCGCAATCATTACAAAATCCAACTCAAGCAAAATCATAAGAAAAATAAGACAAGCACTCACTGACACAGTTCAAACACTAAGACTCCAAACGGCTCGAACTCACAAAACTAAACGTTTATTTATTACATCTCATGGGAACTACTCCTGATCTATGGTAGTGTGGCTGGCGGGTGTCCCGTAGCGAGTCCTCTTGCGCGGTGGTTCTTCTGCAAGGTACTCTGGATCCTCTTCGGCGGGCCTGCTGTGTGGGGCTCCAGCTCTGCAATCCTTTCTCTGGCCAGATCTAGCTCCTGAAGCCTGCAGTGCTCATCCAGAAGTGAGTTGATCTCGGTGTTGATCACAGCAGCGAAGCCCACAGTCTGCACCAGTCTTGCATTCTCAGCGGAGGGGTTGGCGATCTTGCAAGCTGTCTCACCACGAGCAACACGAGGAAGGTAGCGTTCCGGTCCATCACGAACAAGGTCGTAGAAGTGGTGGTGGTACACGTAGAGAGCCCGTCGAGCTGCATCACTGATGCCTGCCTCCATCGTGTCCCTTGGAGCAAGTGCGGCGTGCTCAGACTCCAACCTGGCAGCGTGGAGTCGAGGTGTGGAGACCCTGATGTTGACTGCGACCTTCCAGAAAGCTGGTGTTGACACCGGATTTTCGCACCTGACATGCTGAATCAGATGGTGATGTGGTGAGGTTGTGACTGCGCAGTGGGTCCGTTGAATGGTCAAACAGAAGATGACAGAGAAGGAAGCCGATGCTGAAGAGGAGTCCGACGAAACAAGAAGTTCGATCTGATGATGGAAGAAGGGCGTGTCGGCTAAGAAGGAAGTGTATCAGATGCGGGGACTATTTCCTTTTCAGAAGGCGTTTGGGAGTCCCGTTTTATGTTAAGCTTAGTTTACTTAGTTCGCAAGTTAGTCTGGTCCGATCAGGACTCTCTATGACCAGGGTATAAATATGAACCCTCGTCCATTGTAAAAATTATTCTCACAATCAATACAACCCGGCTTCACGCCAAAACCCTAGTAGTAGTTACCGACGAAGCTCATTGGTGGACGGGCTGCATCAGTTCTGATCTCCGGCTTACCAGTAAGTTAGTCAATTTATCGAACTAGTATAGGCTTTGAATTGAGGCGCATCGCCCTTTCTCGTTTATACTGTTCAACCGATTTATCTCTGGATAAGCAAGATTGATATAGATTCCCTACGTAGGAGCTAGATCAATATTGATTATCCAACAGATTATCGTTTATCGGACTGTACTTTTAGCCTAGATTCCCTACGTCGGAGCTAGGTATCAAGATTAGGCTAGATTCCCTACGTCGGAGCTAGAATAATCTTGGTTATTAAAGGCAGTTTTTGCGGTTTGTTTGGAGTTGCTAGATTGGTTTAGATCTACGCCATGTGAATCAATTCTACTTCTTCAACGGCTTTGAGCATTGGTCTTGGTCCGATTTAAGCAATATTTATCTTACAGCATCGTTCTAGGTCCGATCCTGCTTTGTGGTTTAATCTAGTTGTTCTTTGAGTATTGCACTGGTGTAGATTCCCTACGTCGGAGCTGGATCTTTGTAATACGCTCAGATTAATCTTTGATTGTCATGTTTGGTTTAGATTCCCTACGTCGGAGCTAGATTCATCTTGATTAGTCAAAGGAAGCTTTGGTTATGCCTTATTGTTATTTGAATGTTAAGTGTGGTTTAGATTCCCTACGTCGGAGCTAGGTCATGCTTGATTATTTGATAGCATATCTTAGAATCAGAACGATCCTGTTAATGTTTTATCTGCTTATTTGCTTAATCTGGTCAACATCTGTGCGAGCATATTGTTTAATTGACAGGTTGATGAGTTGAGTTTGACTATCTAGCTATCTGATTTGATCATAGCTGGAGAAATCTAGATTCCCTACGTCGGAGCTAGATTTCTCTGAAAAAGTTATGGTCCGATTGGCTAGTTAGATGATCCGACAAGATGAGTCAAACTGGCAATTAGGCAAGATGGACAATGTATCGGCTTACACTTTGATTATTTGATATCTTGTTTCAAGACAGAGCTGATCCATTACTTTACATATTGGCCTTGTTTTATGCTTTACTTTATTATTCAAAGGCTGATCTGTTATATCAATCAAGGTCCGATCCTGATTGGTCCGATTCTGAGGTCCGATTTGGTGTCTGATTGAGGTCCGATTACTCGGTCCGATTGACGTCATCAATGAAGTCCGATTTTGAGGTCCGATTGGTATCGGCCGACATGTGTCTGATTGGGTCTTGGCTAAAATTCGACGTTACTCCATCGTCTGAAATAGAGCCGGCACAATCAAAGAGCAATTTAACTGTTTTATCCCCTTGTCAATTTCAGGTCAAATTGACTGGCACGCTGCGAACCTGAACTGGAGTGTGGGCTGGCACTGGAATGAAGCAGATCTCCCTGGTCTTCGTGTGCTGCACGCGGAGGATACAACCGCCGATTTTCCGCGTCAACACATTTTTGGCACGCCCAGTGGGACACGAGAAACAAATTCCAAGATGTCGTCTATCACACCCGGATTTACGAAGGAAATCCGAATGCTACTATATGTGTACCCAGGAAGTCTTTACACACATATAGCTCAGAAATGAATATCAAAGAAAGGAAAACAGTGCTCGATAACATAAACAGAAACAAGTCTTACATCACAGGCATTACATTTATTAACGAGTTTATCAAAGTAGCGGAAGCCTGACGTAGTCTAACTCCAGAACATCTCCATGACAACTCCACAGGGACTCTGACTGGGGAAATGCACTGCCTAGAAGTCCGGGAACTCCTCGGGGAAGACAAAAGCATCCACTGGCGGCTCCTCTGAGTACCCATCCGGGATTTTGTTGATATGAAGCAAGTGTAAGTAATCCATCTTACTTAGCAAGCATAACATGATTAAATGAGGCTCAAAAGGCTAGACAAGGTTTAAACTGCGGTTAGCATTTTTAGTTGATTGATTTTAGAATTAACCTGTATTACTATAATTAGATGACAACCCGGTTGTAACCCACATTATGAAAGCATGTGAAGTATTATAAGTAACCAACATCATCGTTAACCATTACTTTAGAAAACAAGGAACCGCTCGAAAAGGATCCAGGCCGCTCTTGACCGTGAGCACGGCTGTTATAACAGTTTTACACTCTGCAGAGGTTGTACACTTTCACCACCGGTCGTGATCCCCCTTGCCTTGGGCACGCACTCCCTTCACACCACGTGAAATGAGTACAGGGTTTCACTACGAGACCTTTCAAAAGACACCCTAGCAAGCTAGTGGCCGCTACGGTTTCCTGACAGGCGCATGGACCCCTCCAGGCTCCAGCCAAAACATCACACAAAACCATCACACACAAACCCCAACGAGAACTGACCGAGGTCCACACTTAAACCTGGCAGCCCCACTTGTGCCTTTCGGTAACCACTAGACAAGCTAGAGCCGTACAGTTTACTTAGTCAAGACCAGAGCCATGTGGTTCCTGTGGTTGTACGGTTTTCCTGGGTGGCCGCTTTAAGATCGGAACCTTAAGAAAAGACGCTTAGAGCAATGCAAACACATGCTCAAGCTCCCTAAACCAAGTTGCTAAAAAGCA